>OMNW01013114.1:0-19966 GCA_900303245.1 Selene dorsalis | reverse complement strand
GCCCCCACAGAGAGAAAAAAAAAAAAGAAGAACAAATTAAACAAACCCATACATGCATCATATTCAAACACACACTGTAATAATCCCTGTTTCCAAAAATGTTATTTTCTTCAAACTGTAAAATGTTTTCTGTTTCAAGCTTGCTCTTCTTCTTTTTTTCCCAATAATTCAGCTGGTTTATTCTTGGCTTTCGTGTATAGATGTGTTTTATTCTGTCTTGTTTTAAATTACTGTTGGTCATTTCCAGCTAGTGTGTGAAATTATTAATAAACAGTTAAGACTTGTTAAGATTTTTTCATGGTCTAAACAAATATTGAACCCTGTATAGATCAATCCACTTGATACATAACGATGAACACATGTGATCGTAAATAAAAAGACATATATAAAACCTATAAAATTAGCTTAGCCAACTAATTTAAGTTGGTCATTTTGCCACGTTAATTTATGAGAGATATACTCCATTATAATAAAATATATAACTATCATACCTTAGGTGCCCTGATTTTCTTGTTACGAAAAATTATGAAGAGTCAAAAATAAAGTCCCACCCACTGCTAACAATACTGCTCCACAGCGCCACCAGTGGTCAAACCTCAACAGGCTGTCTCTCTGTTGCCTCTGAATCCATACGGCCTTAGCACTGAAGAAAACGGAGCAGGATGTAGTTTAAACACATCAAAAGCAGAAGAGGAAGGAGAAGAAGAAGAAGAAGAAGAAGAAGAAGAAGTGCCTCTATGTATCATTTTGAAGGTCATTTATAAGAGTAGAGAAATATACCTGACAGCTGCTGACTGGAGGAGGATTTGCCTCCTACAGATCACCGAGGCAACTGAAATGAAGGTTAATCGCTATATAACTTTCTACATGTATAATCCTATACTCAAGATTTCATTGAGCATGTCTGTTAAAGCCCTCCGTCAGCATAATTGCGCCTAACCTGTGCCCCGCGTGTTCAAATCTCTAAAATATCACATCCAACTCTGAGAATAAATGGGAAATTAATGAGGAAAGTGCTGAGCTCAACCTTAGGTAGGTACCACAGAAAGGGTTAGCTGTTCCACACCTCATGCACAATAGAAGCTCACTAATCCAAACCCTCAAAGATAGAGGTTGTTTGGACTTGTGAAATGTTCAGAGGGATAAATACAAGGCTATACTAATTTGACACTGTAGCAGACCTGGGTGCATCTGGGTCAGACCTGAATTTAAAACACAGCACTTATTTTAAATTGCTTGGTAATTTGGATTCATTTATGATGGGATAACAGATAAAGCCAAATTAACTCAAATATAAATAACAGAAGTGCAGATTATTCCTCAAAAGTAAGCAATAAATGATTTGTGCTGTAACATTTTTACACGTTACTGCATGTAAAAGGATTTTTATTTTACATTCACATTATTTAATACCATGTTTTATAATAACATAGAATAATTTTAAAAAACCTGTTTTTTTTTTTAATGATGAGCTCTCCTATCATCCATCTCTTCTTTTATCATGTTACCAATGTAATATGATCACACATTACCTGATGTTGCTTTCCAATGCTCCATCCCTTTGAGAGAGGACTTTGCATATCAGTGATCATATTCTGCCCCTTAGTGGAGGAAACAGTCCATAGCCTGAGTGAGACTAGATAACAGGAGGCTTGATCTGCAGAGGGGGAGCAATGGGCTGGATTGTGGGCATTGGCAGCTTCATCCAGTGCTTCATTCAGATTTTAATGGACCAACGATTGAAGTTGTCTGAGACCGTTTTTGCTCTGAAACAATTAGCCTGCCAGGACTTAATTGAGCTACCGTTTAATTCAGGAAATTCATGTCTATGAATGCAAATGCTATCCAAAACGAGATAGTAAAAAGAATAAAATGCAAGTTTTCATGTTGTCAAGATGTGTAATGCTTCATAAAGCTGCTTGTTTGAAGCCTTTCCTATAATCAGGGTGCGTCATGTGTCAGAAAATAAAAATCTGAGAAAGAAGCCTTATTCCCAGAAATACAGCCAAAATATCTTTCTCCAAACCCTTCTCAGTGGAGCTGCCGTCACAAATTAAGAAAGCGAAAGCTCTCTCATGTCTTCATACAGTTTGCTTCAGGAGCCGCAGTGGATGCTCACTTACATATAATGTGTAATTCAAGCAGGAAAAAGACAAACAAAAATGAGAGTTGAAACCACTGTTGAAAATAAGATTGTACATACGCACGAAACATGAAATCTAAACATCAAAACGCTAATGTCTGTAGAACGTGTCTGCACAAAATTACACTAGTGGCCACCATTAAGAATATCACTATATCAAAATCCCACCCAGCGCTCAGACTAATATAGAAATATGAAAACTATGGAAATTTAATGAGATAGAGAAAATAACATAAGACTCCTATTAAGCCAAAATATATGAAGATGTGAAGCCCTGTGACGCTGTAATGAGGCTGTTACTGTTTAAAAAGGCAGAAATCAGAAGGAAGTAGGCCTGTACATGTAATTAACAACTGTTCCAATCATCAATTAACGGTGCGTCGCAAACTAGTGAAGAGTGACAATCAGCGAGGTGACATCTTCAAATTTGTTTTGTCCAACCAACATCAAAACCAATTAAAAGAGAAGAAAAAAAAAGAAATTAACTTCCTGGAGAGACACAGCTTCTAGTGTTTGTGTATGTCTCTGTGTTTGTGTTGTAGCGACCAGCATGGGGCAGGCACTGAAGTTGGAGACAATAAAGCTGAATCATTGTTTAGTACCTATTTTGCTATGAAAAATACATAAGAAACTGCCGATCCACACTTGAACTACTCGTGTAATAATCCAACCATTCAAAGGGGGTGACAATTTCAACATCCAAATTCACAGCGGCTCGGGGTTTTAAGAAAATTAAACAAAGACGGCTGAACTGTGATCACTATTTGCTTGTCAGTGATTCTCTTTCACACTGGAAAATAATCAACAGCCAGCTTGTCACTCCCCACAACCTGCCAAGTGTAGGAGTGGAGGCACTGACACATGTAACTGACATCTCAGATTTAATTTGACTGGTAATCACACCCAGCTATAGTTTCAGAGCATTTCACACATCTGAGCTACAGTTTCAGGTGTTAAGCCGGTAAGGAGACATACAACTGTGCCTCTGAATGATAACACCTCGTCTGAGACGGTCACATATTAGGTTTATACTCTGCTATTATGATTAGAAGCATGGTCTTATTTACAGGAATATTAGCCCACACATAATCCTAATTTTATTACTTTTCAATTAAAACCACCGACACTCACTTTCACCCATCTGTAGTAGTAGTAGCTTCATTTCAGTTCAGTGGCTATTTGAAACAAATTATAAACATGCATCCCCTCACTTGGTGTCACCTTGCTGGGATTCTTGTCTGAGCCATGAACCACGAGCTCGTAATATGACTTCTAATAAAGGACAAAGTTCCACTAATACCACTCCATTTGTCAAATATGAGGTGTACCTGAATGATCATGCAGTACTGTATGTTTAACAAGATGGAACTAGAGAAAGGAAACAGTCAGTGTGTACTCACCAGTCTGTGTTGGAGCTCTGGTTCCACCACATGGCTCTTTAAAGCGTGCCTGTGACAGAGTCAAACACTGAGTAAATGTTCTGAAACTTGGTTAATAAAGCTGACAGGCAGCACACTACACCACACAGATCACATGGCAAACAACCCAACTAAGATTTCAGTGAAACTTCATGAATCCATCTGACACACCCTGCCTCAGGAAATCTGTCCCTCCAAATTCAACCTTTGTTTTTTGGGATTCATAACTGAAAGCTGTTGACGTTGTTTCCTCAGCGATACAGCCACATAAGGACACGAGGAAATACGGTTTTAGCAGGGTCAGATTAAGGACTGGAATGATTGACAAGAAACAAACCCTTGTGTTTTGTTGGCATTGGCTTTACTTCCTTATTGTCCCACAGAGAGCACTGCTGCATGTGCAAGTACCATTTACATCTACTCATTTGGAATCACAAAGGTTTCAAGAAACAATGGGGATAACAGCAAAAACAAGTTTTTTTATTTAAATGTTGGAACCCAAAACAGAAAAGGGTTAGAGCAGCAACCCCAACTCCCTTTGCACCAAACTAGGCTTGCATATTTATTGAAAGTGACAAAATTAAAAGCTCGGTTATCCCACTACATGGTTTATATCTTATACATTTTGGTATATATTTTGTTACACAAACCAAGAAATACATGGTTTGATATTCTACATGGTGAAGTTTGGGGTCAATTCTATCACCCTGTTAGGCCACTTGAAGCAAATTGGTGCACAAACATACATAATACGTAATTTTATCAAACAGTTTGGAAACAACGATCAAACAACAGCAAGTATGTTTTTGAGCTTTTAAATATGGGTGGTGTCTCGGCACCAAACAATATGTCAGGGTAAACAGACAACAATTTGGATAATCATTTATTCATCATTTATTTTAGAGCAGAAAATTTTGCACAGCTTTCTTTGGTGTTAACTCGTGGACTTCAACTGCCCTCTATTAACATGATCAGTGATGAGCAAGGACAATCTTTGGCTGCAGCCCTAATGTGCTCTGCTATTCATCTTTTTGTGCTATGTGACATAAACAAAACTGAACAGCGTCCTATGTTAAGATCATCAAGATAAATAAGTGGTAGGTATTATGTTACAGATGATTCAACTGCAACAGCAATGTGATCCTGTGAAAACATGCCGCCCTTATTTCCTCACCTCTGATAAAGCCCCGCAGAACTCTATGTTCTTGGTAGATCCACCTGATTACTAAAATATCTCATCTCTGCAGCTGTTCCTCAGCTGAGTTGCTAATTCAGGCCAGTGTACTCCCATTTAAGTAGTCCCAGGTGTCTTCAATTATAGCTGTGTAAGCAGCCAGCCAGGCCAGCCGAGAACACATAACTGTTTGCTATGCTGAGCATTCAGGGACTTCAGGCATCTTGGTTAAAATATTTGACCTTGTCAAGTGACATATAATCAATTTGTGGATAACATGCCTCAACCATCTGATTTATTTAGTCCAACAGTTGACTCCTTTACTCTCTGCGGTACACTAATGCAGTTAAAACCTACACTAGGCTGTTAAGCTGTCACTGACTTCTTCCTATAGCCATGTAAGATCATCCTCACACACTTGCATGGAGTGATGGATTCGGTTATATAGGTCTTTACTTTGATTCTTACGATGCATCCATTCCTGAGCTGATAACAGGGATGTCACGCACGCTCAATATCTGTAGCAGAAACAGTACAAGATCCTAATTTTGCCTAATAGGCTTGTTATCTCTTTGTATGACAAAAGATGCCTCAAATATTTCAGAAATTATCAAAAGGAGGTGCCTCGGTTTTCACTGAGTTCATACAGTTATTCTGAGTGGTCACCAGGGATGGAGAGATAGATAAGTGAAGCACCATTTGTCTCAGTGAAAATGTTAACCATCACTTATTAGGTTATTTGCTGAAAGTTATGCTGTAAAATACTCCCTCTTGACCAGTTCACGATGAGTACATGTCCATGCATAAAAAAAAATATTACCAAAGACAAAAATCAAATCTATCCCATCTATCTATCTATCTATCTATCTATCTATCTATCTATCTATCTATCTATCTATCTATCTATCTATCTATCTATCTATCTATCTATCTATCTATCTATCTATCTAATCTACTGTGGAGTGTAAATAGGCTCTCCTCCCATAGATGTACTGTTATGGAAGTTTGTCAGTGACAAAACAAATTCCATCTATGACAAACTGCAAACCACACAGGACCTGTGCGACCTAGCAATCACAACAATTAATGCAAGTTCAATCAGTCTTGGCACTGTTTGGTAGTAGTTTTGAAGAAAATAATGTTGTAATTCTGTAATCATCACTGAGTTTAAACAGTTCCTGGGTTGCCATGTTATGGTGTATATAACATATGATATATATATATTTTCCCCCCAGTAAATCCTGCAATTGCGTTATTTTAGACAGCATGTATACCTAATAAAAACAACTACATAAAAATGATTATTCTGATTCATTAGACATAATGACTTCAAGATTATTGCCATGTTCACACACTGTCGGCAGAATGGTAAAAACAGGAAAAAACACCCCTGTTTCTGATTTAGGAGTGTTCATGTATCATTTCAAGGTGGTTAGCCCTAGTACTAACCTATCACACCAAATAAACATTGGAAACTAGCTTCCTTTGCTGCGGTATGTGGTTGTTGCAGTTCACTACCAGATACAAACAAGCACACAGTGTTCATCTCCCAAACAATTCCTTCAATTCATTGTATGGTTTTTAATAATATTATTTTAATGCAATTGCCAGCAGTGCTGCACTGTTGGAGTTACCAGATTGATATGACACTTAACAGTTTACTTTATAGGCGAACTGAGATCTTGGACACTTAATAATCAGTGTTGCTCACCATTACCCTTCATATTGTGTATACTGCAATGTGTGATAGTTAGAAAGTACAATGATAATTAGAAAGTACTGTCACAGCTTTTTCATTCCAATGTGAGAAAATTAGTTGGGTGCTATGTAGTGAATGTATTTCACACTCAGAACATAAAAACTCAAATACAATGGAGGTGGTCAAATATAGTGTACTGTGTAGTAATGGACTGATTTCAGATGCAGCTATGTTGGGAATTAAGTGATAACACCAACTTGTACCAATACACACCAACAATTGTACTAATAACAATGATAATAGGTGTTAAAGAAGTAGGTGGAGAGATGGAGGTATTTATCAACCAAAGATTTGACTCACCCCAGCAGTCCAGAGGACAGGTATCTTCAGCTAGGACACCTGCATGGGAGGAGCCTTGGTGCATGGCCCTCTGAAATACATCACACAGGCTGTTATCCTCACTGGGACTGTAGACGCCACTGATTTAAAGAGGAAATTATGTTAAGGTGTTTTTTGTGTTTTGCTATCTTCATTCTGGTCCCTCAGTGCTACCCAATTTTCACTTTCAGGTTGACTGGACTTTAGCTTAGCTTTAGCCAAGGACAATACACTTGGCCTTCAATGACTTCCATACAATGTGGGTGTGCAAATATTCCCATCACACTCACTATCACTCACTCTCACAACCACTCAGTGTTTCTAAAAGGCCATTTAAAGTCAGAGAGGGAAGGCACGTAGCCCAAGTTTACGATGCTACCATGTAGCTCTGCGTGAAATGGTTGTGTTTCCTACAAACATGTCGAACGTGACAACACATGACACGACCCCTTAATTAACAACTCTTTTCTGCTTCATAGTCCCGACACCGCGGCGGCTCCGCTCAGTCACTGCGGTGTTTTCACTGCGACCTCCGACAGCTCCACGTCACTGACTAACGACCGTGCCCGTAACAATGTATCCCTGCGCACATCAAACTGCACCGCAGAGTGTAACACCCACCTCGGGACGACGACGGAGACTCATGTCCACAAGTTTTGTCATCGCCGTCGACACCGTCTCTGGTTCCTCTTTCTGTTACACTGTCGCCATTTTGCTTTAAAATCACGTAGGTTGTACTTCAGTCCGGGGTAGAGGGATGTTCACGGCGGAGGTAGAGGAGTGAGCGTCACCCAAACTGCACACGGACCAGGTTCCCCCCCGGTCTGAATAAGTACACTGTAGGACCATGTCAGCTCAGTAACCAAGCAACAACATTAAAGTGAGCCATGGTGTCAGATTGAAGGATAACACTATCTGAAGTTTGTGATTGAGTCCCATGATTAAACTGCATGTTAGATTAAGGTACTCAAGATTAAGCACACCTGGCAATGTAAAAAACAAAGCAAAACAAAAAATATGTAGGATGGTAAATCAACACATCTAATGTTACACTGCTCTTAAATTTGCTCTGTTGCTTTCTTCATCCACATCAGTGTCATTCTCATTGTAAAAAGTAATTAAGACTAGGCCTATACAAACAGGGCAGGATAGAAAGGGTTAAAACTGGTTTAGGGTGACCATGGACTTTCAACACAGTGTAAGATCCACTGGTGAAAATGTGCTACTGTTGTATATTTAATGTTCAATTGCGCTTGTACAAGTATAAACAGTGAGCTTTAACCCTCATTTAAATTGTAGAATAATGATGCAGAATGCATGTTGAAAATGCATTATTAATACTGTTGCATGGGTTTTCTTGCCCCAGTGTAATTTTCATGTTTCCACTTGAAAACCTCACAACTCCCTGGAAAACAAATGGTGTCATCATCAGTGTCTCCTAGAACAGGTGTTGTTTACCTCAGTGATCATTTATTTTAATGTTGTTGCTGTTTTTTTGCCCCTACAATAGTATCACAAGCTAAATACATAATGATGGATTAATTTAAATTGCCCTCTGTCATTTCTGAAATGAAACATCTGCATCATCTTTCGAGTCATTTTCATCAAACTGCAAACTGTGAGTGAGCCTAGTTCATTACATTACACCAGCTTTAGGAAGTATTGAGACCTCTTTTACACTTTGACATTTTTTTGTGGATTTAATTTTAAATTCCCAACCCTAACCCTAAAAGCAGATATTACAAATTGTAATATACTTCTATTATTTGAAACTTTAGTACTTTAGTTTCTGACCAGTGCATTTAGGAAAACATAGCCTGTGTGTGGCATCCTCAGTGGGTGATTCATAAACATATGAAATATTGATTGGATCAAGCAAATAACTAACAAATCTTTGAAATACATTGTTGTTATCAACAAAAATAGTCTGCAGACAGCTAAAATTTCTCCAAATCTGTTTAATATTTATAGAGTGGGCAAAATATGACTTATTTATTTTTGCTAAATTATTTAATGTGTGGAATGCAGATCATTAATCATTAATATTGATATATTGAGAAACTGTAAGACATAAATATTTGTGCATAAATATTTATCCACTCCACGCCAGTGTGGATTAACTCTTGGTTTAGCTCCTTATTCAACAGAGATGTGTTGCTTTTAAAGCTATTTCCAAGTCACTTACTGTATTTGTGCTTGCATCACTGTGATCTGAGCGTATCATCGTACCCACCTAGATGGCAGAAAACACAAAGCAATTCCGAGGAGTGCGTTGTCTTTTTGTGTGAGATATAGGGATTGACACAAGCCCTCTGTTTTCAGAGCATGAAGTAATTCTTTTAATGGCCTGCCAACTGTGCACTCCAAAGTTTGATTTTGCTCTGCAAAATGAGAGCAAAAATCCTGAACAATTTATTATGCTGTTTGTGCCTCGCTTCACTAGTTATCGTCTGCAATTTATTTCCTACCTTGGGGTACTGCAAGCCATTTTTCTCCATTTTCAGTGGCTCACTTTTTTTTTTCTTGATCCTGCTCGCTGCTGACTAAACTCCTGCCTCCAGCCATGGTGTTGGAACATCACAGAAAACTACATCATTATACTGAAGCTAGTTAACAAAGAGAGGCAGAGAACCAGTTTAAATCACAGGGCACAAGACAGTATGTGAATTACTGAGTTCACGAACACAGATCACAGCCTGTCTCTCTACAGCTGCACAGGTGAACTGCCTGACTAATAAAGGTTGCTTCACACCTCACTCCCAATCCAAGGTCAGCACCTGACCACTATTCACTATTTTACAATTCATTTTTTCTATTATAAATTAAGCTCTGGTCCACTGCTGAGCACTGGTGATGACTTTTTTCCAGACATTTATGAATACTTTTCACTTGTGCTCTTCCTACTGTCATGTCACGGTGTCTCCCCAGAAAAAAAAAAAGTATTTATCTCTCAAATGATGACAAATATTTTAATTTCAAAGCAGGTAATTCAAAAGTATATGAAGCGCCCTGTGGTTATAGACTTTAGAATCAGCAGGGGAGCTTTGCTCCATGCTGCACTATGGCACACAAGATGCAGCTATTGCAGATGACAGACCGATCTTACACTAAACTTGAAAAACAAGCAACAAACAACAAATGAACTGTAGAAAATAACCAGTTCAAAAATGTAAACGGTATTTATTATTCAGTATATTTGAGAAATTGCATTAGTGCAAGATATATTTAGATTTAAAAGTAGCTATACCACAATGTAAATACCGTATTACAAAAAAAATGCTACATTAAAATTTGTCCAGCAGAGCAAAATATAAATAATCCACCAAAAAATGACTGTGTGGCAGAAAGACCACTGTCAGTTGTATATCTTGAATTATTTAATGATTATTTTCAATGCGACAACATATGTACATTTGCCTACTTTTGCATCACTGGTCAAAGATTTTATCTGTAAATTCTTAATCTGCAAAGTAACAATCATGTCAAATACATGTGGTGGAGTAAAAAGTGTAGTATTTCCATTCGGGATGTGGAAAGAGATCAATTGAAAGAACTATATTATGAAAGTACTCAAGTAACAATAATTGTACCCAAGTAGGTCTATAGTAACATTTCACCACTGATGTCCTGGCAACATATGGTTCAGGGCCTTATACTAATAATCCCACTCTCATGATGACATGATAACACTCTCCCAAAACTCCAAAGTTACCAACATTTACATTTGTAAATTGAAATGATATAGCTAGTCCTCCACATGCTGTACTTCTGAGAACTCAGATGAGACAGCTTTTTAAAAAGATCTGTCAAAATGAAACATCCTGCTGTTTGGTCACTAGTATGTGTCTCACTGGGAAATGTTCACATATTTCAAACGTGACACCCACTTTGTATCTTTCTGTCATAAAGCTGTCGCCTCCTGGCCCAAACTGAAGTAACTGTAAAAAAAAAAAAAAATCATCTCAGTGTTTTTCCTCAGTAACAGAAAACACATGACACCCATCATGTGTGACATTTGTGGCTTATCCTTCTAACTTACACCTGTAACAATAACTACAGTCACTGTACAAGTATGCCTCACAGGCATGCATTACAAACTACTGATATAGGCCTAATATAATCATGGTTTGATCACCATTTCTCCTGTTCACCCCTGCAGTAAGATCAAATGACCACAAGGTGGCAGAGAGAAGCCTGCTGTGCTCATTCCTACTGTGAGTCTTATTAACTACCATTAAATCACTGCTCACAAATTGTATTTTGATATGCAAAACGATTTTTAAATGCATATTATATGCTGTTTTAATCCCTAATTTCAGTAAATATGGCATATTAGGGCTTTTAATATTCTTAAGAGATTATCAGGCACTCATGGCCTGTGTGCTTATGCAGGGTTTCAGCATTATCAAATATTAATTCTTCTAAACTTGCTCTTTTAAGAGGACTTCTTTGATGTTGATGTAATTTTTCATCAGCTAAGCAGATCTCACACAGTGGTATCTTTTGAAAAGCAGTGGACCATAATTCATTGATGAGCCACGTGGAGCGCAGATATTCACATCCTAATGCTCATACAAGATCTTAAACAGTTTAGTTGTGGAATAGGCGTAACAGAGCAGTGTGGTGCTGGCTGCTGGCCTTAATGGAGCCTCACTGATTTAAGTAAGGGCTAAGTACAGGGCAAGGAAAACTAATCTGTGTGAACTTTGAAGTCATTTAATATGCTTAAGAATCAGCCAGAAAAGTCATTTAAAACTCGGTGTAGACATTAGGACAGATTAGAAGACGTCAGGGCTTCACAGACAAAGACTCTTTTCCAAATCTGTGAACAACTAAAGGTCAAAGTCATTAAAAAAAAAAACTGTTCCCGTCACTGCTACGAAATAAACAAGCAGCGCTACTTTGATTCCAGTCATGTCTATTTGGCACAGAAAAAAAAACCAGGAAGAATATTACAGAGGCAATTATGGAAAAACAGAAAGTTTAAGGTTATCATTATTAAATTATTCATTTTTGACAGTGTTGGCCCTCGGAGTTTGGGAATTGATCTCTCTGTAAACACGCTAAAGCAAGTGAGATTGACATAAATTGCAAAGACGAAGCCATCTTTTGAGCACTCTGCTTTCTCTTTCATGTTGCCTCACTTTGGGGGCTGAACGTTGCTAATAAAAAAATGGGAAGACCTTGGGCGAGTAACACAGGCTGATTAGCTCTGTACACTGGAGATGAGAAGTGCTTTGGAGTCTGCGATGATATTTGTTTTCTTTTCACAACATATCTGAGGAAGAGAAATAAAGAGAATGCTTAAAGTTTCACCGATGTGTTTGTTCTCTTCAAAGCTCCGAGAAATCTTGTGAGCCTGTGTCAGATGTTGTATGTGCATGCTCATTATTGCAATAAGCCAATTTTGCCTCCCATGATTGCTCTATAAAGAGAATAGTGGATGGCCCTGGCTCTGTTGTTAAGTTAATGCTTTTGCACAAAAGAATAACAGATGCTGGTTTGGGCAACAGTGAGGTTACGGTGGGACCCCCCGTCTGCCTTGTTATCAGGGCCACTGGATGAGTCCGCCTCAGAATGCGGCCCCTTGGAACATGCTTGTCTGCTCGAGCTTATAATCACACAAGACAAACAAGGCTGGGCTCTTGAGCAAAGTTTTTCACTAATGGGATAATTGATTGACAGTCTTTGAGCTTTGGTGCAGTTGTATTATTTTGCTTTCATGCTGCAACACTTTCAATTTAATTGAGAAACAATTGGGTATAAGGGCAACACTGCCATTGGGGGAATCAAGCGATGGGACTGTTTTAATGATTCCCCCGCCAGAGAAGTTAGATCCACAGTGAACTGAGTCTCTCTGCACTCTGATCTCGTGGTGACAGTACGCACTGAATGATTTTATTGCTTACAGTCATCGAATTTTCAGTGAAATCCCATCCCAGTTGGATATATATATGGTGGCATCCAGCTGGCTGCCCCGTGTCAATTTCAGTATCACAGATTAGTTCTTTCTTTTTCTTTTTCTTCTCCGGACAGCAGCGGTGCAGGAGTTTCACTTGTTTTCAGAAGGAGTGTGGCAGCAAATGATGTACTTTTTTCACTCGACAGCCTCAGCCAGTTATTCCCAACACTTTGGCATGATGAACACACTCAACCAGCCAAGCAGCTTCCTGTACATCCAGCTGCTGTAATAAATGTACTGTAGTGCTGTGGAATGCAGACTTTGGCTCTGGGTTGCAGTCTGCACTCCTCTGCACACTCATCCTTCTCCCTGCAGAAGTGTCTGTCTGCGCTGAAGAGGTTCAGTCAAGTTCAGATGCATCTCAAAATATATTGCAATGCTTTTCTCTTCTTTGCAGTCAGGTCAAAGACGGTTTAGTACACCGTGTGCATGAATTCAGTGAAGCGCTGTTGAGCAGCCAGTTTTCAGTTGTATAATAATTTTGGCATGAGCTGATGTAGCAACGGCACATTTCTCTTCAGCTTAGGCAGTGCACATCAGAATGAATGATATTTCAGAAAATACAAATAAAGTTTTTTTTGGTTATGTGATTAAATTGAACAAAACAGCAGTCGACTTCATGATGTCAGTGGATAAATATGTTGATTAGCCCTGTTCTACAGACAGAATTCATGTTGAGGTGAGTTCCACCACTGGTTTGGAGGTCCCACTTTTTAAAACCAGGGGATCCACATTTCCTGGAAAATATCTTCAGCCAAAGATGCTGCTGTATTCATTCAGCATTATTATGATGCAACTCTGTGAAATCAGATGGACAGGTCTACGTGGAAACAAACTGGCTACAGGCTTTCAAATGTAAACTCAACCAGAGCACTTGATCTGTACCAAGTTCAATTATTCTTTTCAATGTACGTACCCAGGATTCCCTGAAGTGCATTACTGATACTGAGTGAAATGTTCTGGTGTAATAAAGTGTAGTGGATGGAGTTGAATGTTTTAATGAATACACATTCATGGAGTGTTGCTGTGATGGAGCAGTATTTACTTACTGCTATCTTCAATTGCTGTGTGCACATTTATTAATATGGACTTTTACACATTACCTTATTTATTATTATTATTCCTTGTTTGTTCTTTAATTCATTGTTTTCAGTATGTTTAATAGAAAGTTGTAGATACGCAGGGAATGTGAGAAGAGATTGAAGATTATGACATGACAAATAGACCACCTGCTGGAATCAAACCTGTTATATTGTGGTATAATTTATGTTTTTTTTTTTATTTACAGTTTTATTTACAATTGTGAACAAGTACATGAAGGTCTTGAAAGTCTTGAGTAATACACGATCAGTACAGGACATGCAGGCTTATGATTATGAGGCTGTGTATAGTAATAGTAATACAAAGCCCTGTAATTACTCATTATTTGAAATACATGGCACATAGTCATGTCTGCTATAGACCCAGACAGGCACTCACTTATATACAGTATACAACAATACAATGCATACCAAACATTTGCTACTTATGCTGTGATCATTGAATGTAATCCATAGTGTTATATTGCTATTTTTTCTAATAATTATGCCAATTCTCATGATTGTGTTTGTCTTTATTATTATATATTAGTGTATTATTTATCAATGAATTTAGCAGGTGAGGCAGTTTCCATTACCCTGCTCCAGGAGCTAGTGGCAGCTTATTCCCACTAGAGGGTGCTGCATATGAGCAAATTTATTTTAGTGACCTCACTCGACTGCCTTCCTGCCTATCCTTTACCAGCACAAGAAGTTAGAATCAGATGTTAATTACAGACACAAAGCAGAACGCATATATATCTTCATCATCTATATGACGTTACATTTAATGTGTATATAATACACGAGTAACATATATTATGTTTCTCATGTTACCTGTGAATTCCTGTGCAAACTTGCATCCTGCATGTTGCATGTAAATGTCTTGCTTCATATATTCCTCACAGCTTATACTGTATGTACATCTGGTAAGCATGTGTATGTAGCTACAGAGAACCAGAGCACTGCCAGTGTGCATAGACAACTGAAATTTTATGGTGATGACACAGTTGCATAATGTAACGGCACTGACCTCAGCACATTAACCTCACAGAGAGCTGTGATGTTGAGTGTGTTGTCTAATCCTACAGGCTTGACAGTGCAGAATGAGCTCATTCTAGTTTCACCTCCCGATAATCACTCTTCTCTTGTACACACACTTAGAGCCCTCGATTCAGGGTTAGGGGTCTGACAGAGTCTGAGTTAAATCAAGTATTTGAAGAGGACTTGGACCAATTTCCTTTGGGACAGCTTGTCTCACCTTCACTTCCATTACTCCATTACTGCTCTGGTCTGGTGGTTTGTCCCTCCCCATCCCAGATATTATGCAGAGTGAGCTCAGCCTTATGTTGCGCAACCCTCACTGCTGGTTATTATCCAACACAAACCTTTTCTCCCTCTCCAGTGTGTAACCACAGCCCCACTGCAGTGCCAATGAACACATCTCAGGCAGCAGCAAAAACTACACGTTGTGCCATCTGCAATCTGGGGTCGGTTTTCTGAGCAAGGGAGAACAAGCAATGGCTGCATTGCCCCCTCAGAGTGAACAGATTTAAATGACCAATAAACATGACTTCTAATTGTTTGCATTGGAACCTGAGCCATGCTCCTCCTTGACCTTCCATTCGACTCTTGAATAGTGATGGCCAGCTGTAGTTTTATTAAGAATTATTAGCTCATTTGAGGTGCTGAATGATGCCATTCCTCTTTTTGGAGGCGTACCAAACACAACAGACTGGATGGAAACTTTGGTGCTGAGCCAGGACTCAGCTGGAAGGACTACATTTCCCAGCTGGCCTCAGGAAGAGCTGGAGGAAGCGATGGGAGAAAGACAGTAGATAGTCTACAGAAAGTCTGTGCTGCTCTTTTTGCCACTGCCACCCTGACCTGGATACACAAGGCTGACAAATGAGTTGTATCATCATAAGCATCCAGAAATGTCTCACTTCTCCTTGATGACATTACAGACTGATGTTTTCCTCCAAAAACTGCTCAACTGACAGTTTCATTAAGCCACGCTCACTTTATCTTCATTGTGCTTATCAGCCTCCATGCAGGTTACTCAAGCAGCAGACTTTGTATTTCTAGCTGGGAACTGTCAAATTTCTCAAATGACTCCAATTTAACCCTCTATCCATATTAAGAAGCTGGTTAAGCTACAATTAGCTGTAGCTGGATATTTGTAGTTTTTAGCTAAACTACAAAAACTAAAGAAACAAAAGCAAAACTGTTTATAAGTATGTGCATTATGTCTCAAAAAGTCTGTGTTAAAACCAAATGGTAAACGAACGGTACAGAACTCTTTATTGGTCTTCCTCTGTTATGTGGAGAAATGCAAAATCTTGACCATGATGACTGTAGTTATTCTGCTGTAAAAGATGGTGCAACATAACAAAGTTTGTCAAAGTTTTTTTTCCAGAAGAGTGGCTGGATTGCAAATGTTGCAGATATTTAGTTTTGTGCAAAAAAAAAAAAACAGTCAAAAAAAATTACAAAATAGAAATAAAGTTGAGTTTTCTCCATCCTGACATCATTCAAATCTAACCTGACAACTAACTTCCAGGGGTTTGAGTCTCAGTTGGTCCTGACTCTCCGTGGCATTTTATGAAATTGTGAAAGTTGCCTTGTATAATCATGTGAAAAACAACAGGACATAAGAGAGGCTTTTCAAAATTCACCTGTTTTCATTGTGTGTTTAAGTTCACAGTTTCAAATTACACATGAAGCAGATTAATGGAAATGCACCAATTAAAAATCTGATCTGGAACCAGCCTCATGACATAATGTGCACTCACCTCGTCAGTAACACGATACACAAAGCTGACTGGATCCAGTCAACATGCCATGAGACCTTGTCATCATTCAGCCTCTGTAACAAAGTCTGTCAGTGGAATTTCAGAGCTTATTCGTGGTCAAACCATTTGTATGGAAGAAAAAACAAAGTGAGGTCTGACTTGAAACTCAGAATTCTGACTTTTGTGTGATTAGTTAACCAATGAATGAATTGTGATGTGACTTTTGGTCCATGGTAACACTGGCAGTTGTGATGTACCTTCTTGAGTTGCCAGGATTTGGGAGTAGCACTGGATTTACTTCACTGTCATGCTCTTTAGCCATGCAGTGAAGCTCTGTGCTCTTCACACCTGTTTATTCAGGTGTATCGTTCTAACTCGGTTGATAAGGCGACAGTGGACGGTCTGAGGGAACAGCTTGGTTTGTCTGAGGTTAATCACCAGACATCCACACCGACCCTTTGGTCCAAACAACGTGAGCAGAGTCTGCAGCATTTATGCAAGGATGAATTATTCCTCTCCATCCCGTCTAGAGGAGACGGCGCTCCTCTGCCAGGAGTATCCCCCAGGGAGTCGCTCCCTGCGCACATCTGGATCACTAACTCAGTTTTTTTCCCCTGTCTTTGCGCGGATTGTTAGCATTAATATGCAATGCAACATCTGTGAGTCTATCTTTATTTCTCAGTATTTTTTCCTCTCCCCTCTATGATTTGGTGTCTGCTCACCGGGCTTACACCAGGCGGCCAAGTCTCTCTAGGTCACAGATGTTTTTGCTGTTCTGTGGGGAGGAGCAGGTGGCTGCCGGACCTCAGGTGCACCACAGCTTCCAGATGAGAAGCAGTTTGGGAAAATGCCATGTAACTGCTTCAAAGCCATGAAAGATCTCAACAGGTACCAGACACCACATTCACAAAAGTAATCTTAAACCCAGAAATGATTTTGCAGCAATTTTCTTTGGACTTTCACTTTTTTTTCTAACAATCAATCTTTCCCAGTTTGCTCTGGAACAACAAAAGAGCCTTTGTTCAGATTTCTGCAGCTCATTGAGCTCATTTAAATGATTGCCATCCTCAGCTATTTCCTGTTTACTAGGTTGAATGTTTGGATACATGTGACAGTAGCCTGTCAGACAGTTGATGTAATTTCCTTTACTTAGCACACGTTAAGTCACGTGCTAAAACGGCCTCAAGCTGGAAACATCTGGCACAGATAAGATGGACCGCATACGCTCATTCAAATCAAAGCACACAAAGAGACCCAACAACTACACAATTTACTGTGTGAAAGGATTAATTCCCTCACATAGATTTACACTGAATCAACACTTTGAGCAGCTATAAAAACTGAGAGTGTTTGATAAGGAAGCCGCTCGCTCGCTCTGTGCAAAGATTGTGTTTAATATTCGAACCAGGCTCAGGAAAATGTGTGTGAGTGTGGGAGAGCCGGCCAAGAAGTTAATTGTCAGCTGCGGCTAATCTAATGGTCTAAATATGCTTTATAAGAGCAGGGGGAACCTTTTTGTGTGTACGCCGCAGTTTTGATCGCAACAGAGCCTGAATTTTAATGATTGCCTGCATGATTACATTTACCCCTGGGAAGAAGATTTAGTGCAGCCCAGCTACCGCATGAGCTCCGCTGGTGTCATTAACCGCACAGTTTACAGCAGAGAGGGTCACTATCTGCTCGGAGGCCAGCGAATAAACAAGCCGTCTGCATTTTTACACAACACACTACATTTCCTCCGCACCAGCGTGTATCAGATGTAGTAATCAGACTCCAGTAAGTTGGACTAAGGTGGCATAATGTGAGGGCTTTACACTAAACCCTGTAACCACTCAGGAGTATCAAACCTCCATTAAAAATATTAAGCAAAAGAGTGTTTATTTCAGACTCTGACTGAAAGATGCAGATAGCATCTTTTCTTTTCTTAGCTCAGGACTCTGCAGGCATGCTAACAACACAGGGCTGGCACAAATAGGATTGTTGCCCCTCCCCTCCCTGCAGAAGACCAAAAAAAAATCACTCTTCATCTCAGCAGATTTTATAAAGTCGCAAATCCTTGGGGGAAATTATTGTGACCAGAAATGACTATAATTACATACTGTATTCACATAAAAACCTTTCTATCTGTAAGTAGGTTGTGTAAAGACATTTAAAGAGCAGATCTACTTTTAATGACCAATAACAATCGAAAAAAGTTCTCATTTTATATGGATTAGAAAGACTATGGGGGGGGAGTTGCTGATGTTTGATACTGTTCATAAAAAAGACTTTGTGTCTGTGAGTAAGTGACCACTGCAGCCTCTGGGTCAACAGAAAGGCACCAGATGAAGAGCAGTGATACACTGAGCTCCTGCAGGGCACTGATGAGGCTCTTGAAGGACTACACACACCCCAACGGGACACCAGTGAACCTGTCAAATCAAAGTGGACCGTCCA
Source organism: Selene dorsalis (assembly GCA_900303245.1). Taxonomy (NCBI): domain Eukaryota; kingdom Metazoa; phylum Chordata; class Actinopteri; order Carangiformes; family Carangidae; genus Selene; species Selene dorsalis. The sequence continues at coordinate 885 of OMNW01013114.1, read as the reverse complement.
CGTCCCCGATGACACGGACTACAAAGCCCACTGCTGCACTGGCTACAGTTCCCCCATTTGCAGCTTTGTGTGGTGCCTCAAAGGGCAGCTTTGAATTCTAGAGTACACATCACATATACATCATCAATCTGGAGGCCCATAGGAAGGGTCTCAGTGTGGAGCAAACTGATGTTTTAGTTCATATTCTTTTCTTTTTTTTATTAGTATTACACTTGTTTTATTGGTATCTATTTGTTTATCGAAATAAATGAAACTAATTAAAGAAATAAATGAACTGATGAAATGAGTTAAAAGATGGAAGAATAAAATGTGTGTTTATGTCAGGCCACAGTACAAAAGAGGACTCAGATGCAGAGACTGACCGTGAGCAGGCTGTATTGTAGGGTCCGAGTTCTCAAGACAGAGAGACAACAAAACAGGCTATGAAATATACTAGACTCACTAGGAAATATAAATTAACCATGGGCTAGTAAGGGGACAAGAAAACAAAAACCACTCCTACGGGAGGGAAGAAACTATCAAGACTAAGTCCTATAAAACTTGGACCAAATTAAATTCACTCCCAAGGGAGGAAAAACCAAAAGCTACAAAACATTAACCAAAAAACGCTCCGACTGGAGGAAAACAAAAGTTCTCTATCAAAAGGTTAACACAGAAATGAAAATCACTCCACTGGAGGAAAACCAAAACGGCTATGAACTTAACTGACAAAAACGCTAAACTAAGGTACCAAAATTACAAACAAAAAAATCACTCTACTCGAGGAAAACAAGGAGGCTTACGCAGAACAAACAATCTGTGGCTGTGGCAAGGTAATCAATGGCTGGGGTGAACGGACAAGACTCACGAACACTCTGGACCAGGACAAAGGAGACGCAGACTATT
>OMNW01013107.1:59458-87257 GCA_900303245.1 Selene dorsalis | reverse complement strand
TAATTCATCATCACTTTGTTGTACAGTATCTTCAGCCATATATATATATATATATAGACATCATATTTAAAGATATGTAAGATCTGCATCTTTTTGCAGCTTGAGCGAACTGAGCGTCCATTCAGGCAAGCTGAGCTGGATTCAGCTGACTGGTCACAGCTGTTTTATTCATGCTCAACAACCACCGGCTCAGTGGACAGCTGTGTGGGTATCAACTGAAAATATGATCCAGTCAAGTGTCTTCCATCAAATCTCACTGTAGAACTATTTACTATAACAGACCAATTCCTTGATTAAAGTGTTGCAGACCATCATTTACATTTTTGTCACTTGTGTTTTTTTTTTCTCTCAAAAACTATAGCAGTCTAAACAGACAAAGCTATGTTCAACATCCAGCAGTTCTGTTAATGAATGATTGTCCTCACCTGTGTATCTAGTACACAGTCAAAATGAAGAGCATTAAGGGAAATAGTCTCTGGCGCTAATTCTTCAATCAGGGTTTATTAGACCACTGCAGATGAAGAGTGTGCAACAAGATGATGAGATTAAAAGTCAAATGTTGTTGTACAGTTTTATCACTGGCTGCACTCAGGTTAGGTTTTTCCATCTGTCACTAATTTTAGTCTCTCCAGTGTTTCTATTGAACTTTGTTGCAATTTGCTTTAATCAGTATACAATCAATCCCAAAAGAGCATTATATGTTTCAAGTTTTTTATTGTATCGTTCTATGGAAGATTTATTCGTTCTTCGTTGGGGCAGGCTTTTGACTGTGTTCCTCTTTCTAGTCACTGCTGAACGCCGGTGCACAGTGCTGGATCTGGAGACAGGACCTTACCCATCTCAAACCTCGACGTGCCATCCTGCCTTGTGAATCCTCAAAAAGGCCTTCTGCTCCATATCGACTCCTCTGGTTCACCAGCTGTAACCACTTCAAAGGTAATTGAAACTCTTAGGAGAATGTGTCACACCCACGGCAAACTTCATGAGAACCCTCACTTAGCAGCTCGCCTGCCATATGAGAAGTTGAGGAAATGTCAGACCGGAGCTTAAGAAAGACATGGCTCATAATTTGTTGAGTTGAAAACTGTTACATCCAATGAGCGTAAATTCTCCGTGATCCTAACGTCACCTCATTATCATGGGTTTGCTGCCAGAGATCAAAGGACTGTGACCAGGCCCTGTGTCCCCACACACGTCAGCCTGGTTACCAGTATAGCTCCCAAACAAAGTGAAAGGTGTAGAGAAAGACTGAGTGACTGTAGCAAAACAGTCATTACTATGTAATCAAATCCAAATTTTAATACAAGTCAAGGCTTTATGCTCTGTGGGCAGATTTTAACAGCTTACTATGAATAAACCAGAGGAATAAAGACGCTTTAACATTTTTTTTTCTTTGTACTTGCTCTGGAAATATCCCAGCTCATCATATCCTCTGTATTTAGTCAGTGAAAGGGGCTATTTTTTAAGTTTTCTCTGCTGCCAAATGTGATTTCATGCCAAGAGTGAGTGATAGTGATTGATGCCTGGCAAGAGCTTCAGCCACTGTGGCATTTTTAAGACAAGAGGTTATAACATGGCCTGAGCAGTGCTTCGTCTTCAGGACAGATTGGAGGCTGCAGCAGGTCACTCTCGAAAAAGTTGCGACAGGCTGGAGCTAACTGATTAGCATGCTAAACTCAGTAGAAGAGGTACCTACCACCTCAGAGGAACGAAGCTTGATGCTGAAGCCAGAACATTGCAGCATTTCTGCTGGAGTGATAACTGAAGAGTTGTTGAAGCAGTGGCTGTGTAGCAGTAGAAAAAGTTACAATTAGCTCCTCTAAAGAAAATGTTCAGTAGCTCCTTTTTCTAGATGAGAAGACTGATAGGGTGCCATGCTCATGTTTATCCATGAGATAAGATGTTAAAGCCAGTAGGTGGTTAACATAGCTTAGGACAGCTTACTAGAAACTGGGGAAACAGCTAACCTGACTCTGTCCAAAAAATAAACAAACCCCCTCCCCCACTTTAGCATCTAAAGTGCAAATACACAACTATATTGTTCATTTAGTGCTTGGTTGAAAGTAAAGAGTGACAATATCCATGAAGTTATGTCTAAGTTGGCGATTTGAACCATGTGCGCAGACTCCACCAACAACAGTGAAAACTAAAGACAAACAAAAAAAACAACGTTATACCACAGTACTGAGTTGTAAATACAGAATACAAATAGTACATACAAAGTAACTAGTGTAAAATGTGGTTTTGATACAACTTTACATGTTTTGCTTGTTGACCAAGGTGCCATAGGAGAATTGATTATGTGAGTGAGCTCTCAGCTTGAACAGGCTGAGGATTGGCACTGTTGAACAGCGCTGGAAGTCAGTAATAGAAGTACCAGACCCAGACAGAGGCCAAAATTCAGGTCCTCTTTTGCACATTGAGACTCATTTAAAATTTTTCATCTCATATGACATCATGGATGAATCACCTCTCCGCCACCTCCTCCTCCTTCTTCTCTTTGCAGAGTGAGATGGAAGTGTAGCCCCCCAAAATATGCTCTCATTCACAGAATATTTGCCTGGGGTGCTCGTCAGGACAGGGAGGAGGACAGACGAGCCCACCATGTTTCTTTTGGCTCGAGACCCCATCCTTCATCCTCCCCCCTCTTCCTCCTCCTCTTCCTCCTTTTGACTTGTTTTCATACTGCTGGCTCGAGCTGAATGACCATTCATGCTCGCTGCTGTTGGATATGGATGTTTGTGTTTGTGTGTGTGTGAGAGAGAGTCTGAAGGGCATGACATCCCCTCATCTGATGTCTGCCAAAGCATGCGCACGCACACACACTCACACACACACACACACACACACACACCACTGGATTCTGTGCCATACCTCCCTCATAGAGAGCCACAGTCATGCCACTTCGACTCACATCAGCATCACTCAAGCAAGAATGACAGCCCCCCTACACCCCACCCCACACACACACACACACTTACACACGTGCACACACGCACACACACTCAAACACACACCCCTTCGGCTCTCTCCAGGAGATATCCGGTTGTCTCATGCATTAGTGTTGCACGTAGTCCTAGCAGTGCCAGCTGAGAGAGGAATGTCTGCTGGAGTCAGAGGGGAAACTTATGCATGACAAATTTATGACTGCAAATCACTGCAATTTGCCAACTTTATGGTGAAAAAAATAACAACTGACATATGAGGAGAATGAGACCGCATTTACTCATTCATGCAGCACCTGGGCAGCTCACCAGCCAAAGGCTCACCGGTGTAGAGTCACAGGCCGAAAGCATGTACAGTATGTGTCTGGTGATGAGTGTTTACCAGTGTTTATATAGCAATTAGTGCAGTGTTGTCTGTGTGTGTCTGGCTGTTGAAATGTATATACACACTGTATATCAGAACACACACACACACAGCCTCACAACCCCACTGTCCAGCTACTGTCATAATGTGAACAGTTACTGACAGAGAAAACACAAGAGTCAGGGCCAAGCACAAACTCACACTGGGTGGCACAGAGGAGGGAGACAACAGACAGAAGAGTCAGAATATTTGCAAGGAAAAAAATTCACTTTGCTTTCGATGATTTTCTAACTTGACTAACTTAAATCTAAATTTTCACAATTGTCAAGTTTGCCACACAAGGTCAAAAGGTCGCTCAGAGTTGCAGAATTACCTGTGTGCAAATATCCACAGAGACTGACTGAAAAGGACTAAGTTGATCTTCACTGTGTTCCAAAACCATAATATGTTGCTTTTTCCCTAACTAACCCTACCAGCCATGTTAAACATGAAACAGTCTCTGCTTTGTTAGCCTGGCTGGCAGGCATAGTATTTCAACCAACCACATTTTAAATGAACTTGATATCTTAGCACATAATTACATGTCTTCGCAACAAAACATTGGTGGTTAGCTCATAAAATCCAGTGGCTAAGCTGATGATTATTGGCAGTTCAGTAAAAAAAAAAAAACAGGTTGATAGAAGTTTTCTGCAGTTTGAACATGGACAGCTCACAAAATGTCAACCTAACAATTTGGGAAAAGGGGCTACAGATTAATCAAAGAAACTTCTAAATATTATCATACACTTTTTCATGAGGCTTTCGAATGATTAATCTCAGGAGCGGTTGTGTAGGTTATGATCAAATGATTTTAGTGTACCACCAGGACACAGGTCAGGTTTAACATCCTAATAACTTGCTTGGTTTTACCTGTGGAGGAAAGCCAAAGTGAGCACACCTGATCTTGTTGCACAGGCACATAAATGTCAGTAGGTCAATTTAAACCAGGATGTGGATTTATGCAGTGTTTCTGTTATGTCTGTGCTTTTTTTCCTCATGAACTGAACCGGGGGCTTTGTTTACAGCCTCATCTGACCATGTGCTGCCCCATTGCACCTATTTTTAGTGGCAACCCATTCAAAATAATATAAATAAACCCTGTCTAAACAGAAAATTAATCAGACGTAGACAGTTAGTGGCTAAGCAAGGACTGTTGTAGACAAAATCACAGCAGAAATTGAGAGTAACTGTTGAGCTCTGTTGAAATGGATGGAAGCTTTTCTTAGAAACAATATTAACTGTTCACGCAACAACTGCTGCCAGAGAAGACCGCCAGTGTAGCCACTGGTGGTTGTGTTTAAATTCCCAGAAAGCTCACAGATGCTCTTAGTGTGGTTGCCTCTCGCTCAGCCTCCCCGCTGTCTGTGCCCCTCCATGGATGTCAGCTTGACCCTGTGCCACAGGGCTGTCAGAGCCACACATGAGGACCTGCTCATTTATCATCCTGCTGCAGACAGTGGGGCTGATGACTAACCGAGGTAATGAGCAGCTCTCAGACGCGCGAGGGCTTCCCTCCCGAGATCCAACTAGCATGTGCAGAATCCAAAACCACAAGAACCCCAACAAACCCCACAATGCACCACCCCCATGTGGCTCCACAAAGACAAGGCCAGCAATCAGCATGATGGATTTCAGCCCTGACACGCTTTTCCTCAAGCGGCCCAATTAGGAAAATACTTTTGTGGGTTGTTTTTTCTTTCAATAACAAAGCTAGGTTCTCATTGTGTCTTAGTGTCTGATCCAGTGGTCGATGTACTGTACTATAGGCCTGAAGATAGATTGACTCTAAGAAGGAAATTTAGTTTCATTATGGTCAGGAACAAGGAGTTGGGGAAATCCCTTAGCACAAAAGGAAAGTGAGAAACCAGATCTTAAGATTGAAGCTGTAGGTGGTGAAGACAAAAAACCAAAGACAGACAGGCGCAAAAATCCTTGAGACACCAGTATGCACTTTTGGAAAAAACAAGTCTGCTGTGCCATCCAACAGCAGATTCCCACAGAGGGGCGTGAGGAACTCGCTGAGATCCTACTCTCCAGAAAACATGTCGTAGAGAGCCTGCACAGCTGAGGCCCAACTTTTACCAGCTATCCAAAACAAGTGTCAGTTTGTGACTGTGTGACGGATGAGTCTGAATGTCTCCCATGAGAAGCGATTTCATTAGTAAATGGTGATCACTCTCCTCGAGTGTTTTCGAGACGGCAATTTTCTCCAAGCGAGTTGTTTTGGCAATTCCTCCTCAAAGGCCCCCCTCGTCTGAGAACAATCATCCGTGATGTGTTTGTCAGTTATTTGAAAAATTGACAACGATCTCAAATTGCACCTATTATTCACATCTCAGGCTTCTGCAACAGCTGTATTTGAAAAAAAAAAAAAAAAGAAGCCAGCCATGATTGCGTACCTCTCTTTGCCAATAGCGGTCCGCAGCACCAGGCATGTCGATTTCACACTCCAGGAGCAGACCTGTGCTCGTACTTGGCTTCACCTTGTTAACTATCTCCAGACCAGTGTTGTTGTTTCGTCAGCAGGGGCCGGAGGAGGCAGAGGCTGCTTTATTCTGTGGCTACTGGTCATCTAATCTGGACAGCTGGCTGTGATATCTATGCAGCAGAAGCCAGGGTGATTCCATGAGTTATCATCATTTGAAATGAAAAAACATATTTTTTGCTTGTTCGTTTCAAATTGTAAATTGTTTATAAATCCAAATTATTAATTTGAAATGCACAGGGACTGAAGTCATGCACTGAGAGCGTCCCATTGCATGTATCATTTTCTCACCTTTCACCACGTGCTGTCTCACACATAACAAACAATAAAAGCAGATTATTTCCAGTAAGTCAGTTTTAAATGTAATCCTTCTGTAGTCTAGTGGGAGGAACTGGCTGTTTGAGTGTTTACTGTCAGGTTTCCCTGCAGTGTCCTGTGTACAGGGGTAGACATAACAACCCACATTAGTAAAGAGAGAAGCAGGAGAACTACAGCGGCAGCAGCGTGATGATACAGAACAACTTTAAAGTTATGATGCTACAGCAACACAGGTTTTACACTTAAGTGAGGTTTGGCTCTGCAGCGTTAAAGTGCCCCTTCTTCACAGTTCAGGCCCCCTGTTGTTTATGCCTGTGATGAGCCGAGGGAAGGAGGAATCAGCCATCGAGCTTTTTGCTCCGTCCTCGCAACTATACATCAATTCAAGGGCTACCCTACAGGAAGGGCCATTTTCCCATCATCCCTCAGTCAGTGAGGCCGTTACTCTCCACATTAATGGACCAAATGGACCGACGACTGGCACCAAGCGCTCTCCAACCCCCCGCCCCCAACTTTAACTTTCTCGTTTGTTTTTTTTTTCTTTCTCTCCCTTCTCCACTCTGCTTATTTCCCTCTCTCTCTCTCCGTCTCTGTCTCTCCACTTCCCTCTCTCCCGTTTTCTCTCAATCCTGTTTTCAGCGTTTCGGCCACGCTGTCCATAAATCACTTGTCAAATCACTGTGACGTACTCTGGCCCTGCTGAGGCAGCCTGTGGTGTGATTTAGACTCAAGTTGATTTTCGTGCAGAGTGATACTTTGTATGTCAGTGCCTCTGTCAGTCGCACACAATTCGGACACAGCGAGTTTTCCAGCCAGGCCTGAACTTTTTATTCTCTTTTCATGCGAGAGAATGGAATTAAGTCGGTGCATTACAGACTTCAGTTTTTCTGGCCAGGCATATTGTTTTCCTTGGCTGCCACACTTAAAGTCTGTTGAAACGGGCCTTTTTTTTCATGTCTATAAATGGGCTCTTTTCATGAATCCATGAGGGAATGCTTGCTTGCTTTTTGAAGGGATTTAAGAGGATACTGCACCGTACTCAGTCAGGGGCCCTAGATTTGTGCTCCATATTCACACACTCTATCATATTGAAGCTAATATGGTATGGCTGCACTCGCTGTATATGAATTGTCATGGTATTTATCAAAATGGCTTGCCAAAGTGCTGGAGACGGGAACAACTGGAGTGGTGATGAGAGGGGTTAGTGAATTGCTTCCTGTTTCTCAGAGCTGATGAGTGAAGGAAAAAAGGAGGCGGCAGCAGGCGCTCCGAGCACAGATAGCAGGGAAATGAGGGAAACCACAAGAGTGATGAGGGAGTACGCTAAATAAAAGTTAACCAATTCACATGTTTAATCACTTTAATCTGTACAACTTTGTGGCTTTACAGATTACGCACTGCTAACCTGGCTAAGAGAGTCGTCTTTATGCTGAGCTATACCAAAACCAGTAAAGACTCCCGTAGGCCACATGGCATCATTTTTATTTCACTTGTGTATTTGTATGGTTGTTAATTTGTTAACTGTGTTGGTGGCAGATTTTGCTTAGTCTTTGTGCTAACCTGATCTAGTTAGCTGCGGGCATGAGCTTCATGGTGAGTGGCATTAGTCCTTATATGTCCTTATATATCCTTATGTAATATTTGGACACCGAAGCAAATACCGTAAATTCTCAAATAACAGCTGAGTCTGAAATAGACGCCGGTCTCCTATACCGGCCGGGTCTGGCTACAGGTTTGAGCAAATAAAAGCCGGTCTCAATTAGAAGCCGAGTCAAGTTCTCGTGAATGTACAAAACCTCTCAAAGCCAATGATTGCCCGTTTGAGCAGTTTCTAAGCTGTTTAATTCGTGCTAGAGTTCTCAGCGGGCCTGACGATTAAGACCTGACCCGGTCCGACTGTGGGCGTTGAAGCTCACGAGCATTAATTCTTGGCCTGAACGCGGCCAAAAAAAGAGGAAGTTTAATCTGTGCCAATTAAATTTGTAAATGAATGCGTCCTCTGGATCCGACTTTTTCCTTCTATTCTTAACCAGTAAGAACACAACGATTTGATCGTGTTTTTCCATCTTTGCTGAGGATAAGATTTGTTCAAAATGAAATAAAAGCCGGTCCCATATAGACGCCTGTCTCAAACGTATGCTGGGTCAGTTCGCAGTTGAAGCTGATAAAAGCCCAGGCTTCTATGTGAGAATTTACGGTAATCACTTTAAGGATTTGAACTATGCAACGATTCAACTACTGATAATGTTGTATCATATCCAGAGACTGTTAAGCCTCTGTAATGTCACTCACATGTTCCTGATGAGCGGTTTTTAAGCTCAGAGTGAGCTACTCTGCTATCACAACCTTGGCGATGTGTGACTTTACCTAACTCATGGCTAATCCAAAAATGGGCAGAGGTAGTGCACACACAGAGCCGAGATAACGCAGAACTTTAAATGTGACTAAAAGTTAAATAGGTGGTTTAAGTAAAATTTCAGTCGCTGTTAAGTTGTGAAGGAGGAAATTGGCTGTAGAGACCAAACCCGTTTTGCACCAGGCAGAAATGTAAATGTTTTGATTCCTGTTGTTGGACTTTTAGTCACGGGAGTCTACGGGGGCTGACTGACTTTTGTAACCAGCCTCAAGTGGTCATGAGAGGAAATGCACTTTTAGCAGACCTGGATGTTGCCACTAGTTATATTAAATTTGTCCTATTCAATTTGAGCAAAGTTGTGTATTAGTTATACTTTAGTTCCTCCACTGAACGCTGACTTCAGGCTCAGTCTTTCAGTGTTGGCTGCAGGCTTTCCCCTGGGAAAAACTAACTCAATACTTGAAATGGTCTGATTCCTGCTGGGACTGCCCAAATTGAAAACGTCCGTTCTCATGGAATTAAAGCCCTCTGTACGAACATCAGCTAAATTGATATTATATTAAGGTCATTTAATGGTAAGTTGACCAGCTTTTTGAGTTTGGGCGGTTTTTGAGGTTTTGGGGGTTTCTTCCTCTCCAAGAGGGAAAAAACCTGAGGTGATATTATGTTACCCAGCCTGTCTGTCTTCCCACAGGCATTTAACTCAAGTAGTCGGATTACTCCTTCAGCAATGTTTGCAAAATAATAATTTCTTCCTGCTATTATTTTTGGATTTATATGATATTTTTTACTGTAATTATTTCAAAGTTTATGCTGAACCTTAATGTTCAGTAATTGCACGGCATCGTTTTAAATACATAGTCATATAAGGATCAGATAGGATTTCATAAATGTGTGTAATCTGAAAGAAGACACTTAAAAAGTGATGATTCAACTAATTTGAATTAACACGTAATTCATTCATTCATCATCCAGTGATCAACTTAAACTGCAAACAAAATCTGATCATGAGATCATAATGAGTACTCTTAAATACTTTTTTCTCTAAGTACTACACATCATTAATAAAGTCTATTCAGAAAATGCCCTTAATAATAATTCTCCCCATCACTGAGGTGTTTCTGCTCATTTCTACTGCACAAAAGTCATCCTGACAGACGAGCAAGCCTCTCAGATATCACTGTTGTATTGTTATGACGGCGTCTGCAATGTCTTTTGCTTATGAAGTTGTGACTGCGTCGGCTCCACTTTTACTGACACTAATTAACCCATATTCCCGTTGTTTCATTGTAAATGGCGTGTGAAGGTTAACTGAGCATGAACACACACATGATCTTGTCAGTAAAGCAGCACTGATATGAGCTGTGCTGATTCCTGGTTCCAGCTGAATCATTTCGGTAATCACAGTCTTCCACCACACCACACACCACGCCGCTGCGTGCTCTCATGTTGCCATTAACGACCACATGACCCGGCCCTGAACCTTTGACATCAAATACCCCAAATGTAGATGATGTGATGTGTAAAAAATTGACTGCTGCATTTATCAAACTACGGTGAATTTCCCCCTGTTTCTGCTTCCTCTCCTTCTCCCCCCTTCACAAAGTGACACAAAGGAAGTCCTAGCTCACACCCCACTTTCTTTTATTTCACCCTTCCTGTCAGTCAGTGTTTTTTTCCGTGCAACAGATGTGTTTAGAAGTGAAGTCAGTCTGCTGCTTTGTGCCAAACACCTCTCAGTACGACATTCGATACAGCTTCTTCATAATTCTGCGGCAGAGGCAAGAGGGACTCGGCTTAATGTGTCATTTCACAATTAACCTTAACGTCTGTCGTGTCCAATGTGTGGAAACTGCGTCAAAAGAATAATTAACACTGATATGTGAAACTGGTATGGATTAGAGTAAAACAGTCAAATACAATGATAAATAAAAACATAAAAGGTTTTGACACAAATGACACATTTTCCTCGGTGGCATTACACTAGAAGGCCTGTTCTCAACAGATGTTCTCTCTATAGTGTTCCACAGCATTTCATTATTGTGACTGAGAATTTGTTTCCACTAAAGAAAAAGGTATATACGTATGTTTTTAATTAACATGTACATGAATGCCCCATTCCAAACACAGTAATGAAATATGTTTTTTTTTTAAATACGAGAAGGAATATCTTCAATATCTTTAACGTTAGAATTTGAATATTAAATTAAATACATTATCAAAATAAAGGTAGATTATTCACTGGCCACTAGATGAAAACTCTACTGAAGTTAATAGTTATTTGTAAATGCTTTATGAATCAGTATAAAACATTGATTAATGGAATTACCTCCAGAAACTTTCTCAACTAACATCGTGGTGTTTAAATTCATGGTATTCATGATTTATATCTGAACCATAAAGCATTTATAAATCATTCATTAACCATTAATAAAACCATTAGTTTAAAGGTTCTTTAAAGAAAACCCTTTATCATTGAAATCCAGTGAGCTTTTTCCACAGAACTTTGAGAGTGATCCAAAACAGTGCATTTACTCTCGGTATGTTCATCACTATGAGCGACTCTGCTCATAGCTGTCTTTCATATTGTCATATACATTTCCACATTTTGAGTGTAAAATATTGTTTACAGTTTCTTTAAAGCAATATTAACCTAATATTTTTCTGGCTGTTTGCATTGTGATATGTCACAATCTCATAAAGTTATCTTGGCTCATATTTGCCTTTGTGAATGCTCTGCTATGTCCACAAACTAACTAGCTGGTAGCTGGATGATGAGATCCAAGACAATGAAGTTGAAGACCATTGCAGATTTGAAAATACCGACTCATGCAGCCTTAGAGGGACTTATCTGGGGGTGTGTTTGTTTGACAGATCAGACTGGTGCTTAAATCAGGTCCTGGCTTTAGGTTTATTTGAGAGAGTCTTAAGAATAGTTATACTTTGCTTTGGCCATCTCATTCTGAGAATGCATTATTTTTGGATCCAGTGGACAGGGGTTCAGTTCCCCCATCCTAAAATGTGAAACTGAGTCATAAAACTAAAGATGTGTGAGATAGATGTGGTGTCAGTCGCACATGTATCCGTCAGTGTCTGCTGCTGCCCTGTTAAATCCACAGCTTATCCATGTTTATGAGGGCAGGTAGAAGGGGCTTAGGAAAACATCAGAGATGACAGAATATTAAAATGTTGCTCCGCAGGCAAAACCAACATCCGTGTGGAAATGACCCAGACGCACTTCTTCATCAGGCGTCCAGAATCAATCTTAAAACCCGACATCTGAGGTAACCTGAACCTGTGTCTGTGTGAGTGATAGGGGCAAGATGAGAAAGAGAATGATACGGATAGTGAAGGAGTGTGTCTGATTTGTCTGCAAGATTGATATTCAGGCCGACATGTAAATAAAAAGGTTTAATAATTCAGTTTAAATGAGGAAGAGACGGAGAAAGGAGGACAGACAGGCAAAGACAGTTATATGAAGAAACAAGATAAGTAGACAGGTGAAGAGAGGAGACATTTGAGAGAAAAGAAAAAGAGATTGATGGGAAAAAAACAGTGAGAGACAAAAAAGAGGGACACGGACAAAGGCTGAAAAAGAGGAAGAAGGACTGGCAGTTGGGCTTCATCTCATCACTCATACAGGTCCGTGAGTGATAGCAGCCAAAGGCCCAGTGAGCGGCCCGTCCCCGCCTGCCGTCCGCCCTCTGCTTTATTTCATCATGAAAGTTTTATGCGTGGAAAAATAACAAGACGCGGAGCCAAGGGGCTCGATGGTCGAGAGAAAAGAACGAGGAAAAAAAAACAAAAAAAACTGAGCCCTCAGAGACAAAAGGCTTCTGTTGTTCCTAAATCAATGTTAATTTGCGAGTTGGCGGACCCCTGGCTGGAGGAAGCTTGCGGTAAAGAAAAGAAAATGAGTCGGGCTATTTTGTTCACATTTGCCATTTGAGGGCCAGGGTTGTTTTTCATGCAAACTCTGTGGTTTAGTCTTAAAGTTTGGATTTCACCTCTGCCCCCACTAACACCCACACCCCTCCCAACCAAAATGACTTTCTGACCAAATCGGAATCGGCGGAGTGATGGCAACGAATCAGAGCAAAAGCTTCATCGTGGGATTTGTCCACATCAGAGCGGTAGCCCTCGTACAAGCCTTTGTCCTGCGTTTGTCCTCCAGATCATTTGTTCTTCAATGCCAGAACACGGATTAAAGTCAGTGTGTTTTAACTTCAATCTCTCATCTCTCTCACCATTGACCAGTTCATGTCACCGATCAAAGGGGTCACAGGAGCAGAGGGGCATATGTACAGTAAAAGGCAGGATTTATGCAGTCACAGTACATTAAATTTTATGGATCCCTCTGTGTTTCACAGTAACAAACTCAGGTTGTGAGAGCTAAGTTACGAAAAGTTCAAAACATCTTTCCTTTGTGTGAAGCTTTGTGTTTGGTTGGAGAGGAAAACCAAGATAAAGTGTCCACAAGAGTGCAAACTAGAGATGTTCTAAGTATCAGGGCCAATCTATCAATCAATCATCAGTCCTTCCATTGCTTTAGTGCTACTTTTGTCCTTTCCACCCATCTGTGACCAAAGTGTTTATGTAGTTCCAACAAATCCAACAAAGTGATCCGTCTTTTCTCTAGAAATAGGGCGTAAGTGATGATTTCCTTTACGTCCACTCATTGCTGCAACAAAGTTATTCTTACCATCTCGCAGCTTATTTTACCTCTCTCCGTAAAAAGTATAAATCATGTTGGAGTAAAAACAAGTCACATGATGAAGCCTGCCCAGGGTAAGTGTCCCAAATCAAACACATCGGCCATGTTGTGTGATCAACAGGGGCGTGTTGTGTTTGGCGAGATGCTAAAGGCTACAAGAAGTAGCAGCCATTTGTTTGGCTTGATATTACAAGAAGTCTATGAACATCCCCTGTAGTGTCCTGGTATTTCTACTATTTTGTCCCCTTCCTAGCAATGAAATTATAACAATAACATCTTTGTATGGTGTACAACTCAACAGGATCACACACTACATCCTCAAAAAAAACCAAACAAAACAGAGAAAGGTCCACTCACTTGACTGATGCAGCTATGTCTCTTGTCTACAAACAAGGTCAAGCACCGCTTTAGGGTCTTGCGCCAACCCTCAGCAGATATAGCCTAGATGCTGGTGAAAAGCCAAGTTAGTTACCAATCCAATGAACAGCTGATATATTGGGTTGACCCAGCTAAGCAAATCCACACAGTGAAGTAAGTGGCTCCTCGTTTACCACCGCCGGCCTCTTACGTCTTAGATAGCAGTTGTCCCTGTTTTTATCTGCTCCGAAATATGAATGTACTCAACGATAAGTGTCCAAAATGCCCGAATATGAAACACAAACATTTACAGATCCACACAAACTTGCAATCCAAACACAGCCTATATGAATCAAGCGGCCAAAGATAGAACAGAGGTCAGAGCAAAGTGAGAGAAAATAGCGAGCAAGAAAGAAAACATTTTGCCCCATGTTCTGCTCCACGCTCACTCGGAGGAAAAGCATTCCTGCTTATTCTCTCAGGTTCAAGACGTGAAATGAGAGAAATTCCATCCATCACCAACGATAAAGACAATGTTATTGCAAGACTCACAGTGTTGGGTTACATGATGTTTGTCTCCCTGGAAACAAGCCCATTGGAGAGGCGGCAGGGTTAGTAGCTGAGGCGAGATCAGAAACAGGTGAAGGCTCTCTCTCGGTCAGATTGTCTCTGCGCTGCAAACTGCACGAGATGGAAGGAGGCCTGATGCCAACAGGAGTTATCTTCATTGTGGTCAAATATGACAATTTTCCTGTCAGAAGTAAAAGTGCTCCGTGTGTGTTCTGGATGAAAGGGCATTTGCAAACTGTATTTAGCTCATCGTGAGACACTAAACCCAGATAAAGTCAATTCACTGAGTCTAAGCAGCTCATAAGTCTACATGGCAGTGACAGAGCGCTGACTTCGTGTGACTGAGCTCAGCAACGGCGAGCTTCACCCGCGTGCCATCGATCTCCATTTTCAGGAACTGTGCATGCATGAAAGCCAGGTCTGGACTTGATTGGGAGGCGAGCGGGGAGGCGGTCAATTTGTCATCATTTGGGTGACAACTTGTCTGACTGACGTGCTCCCTCGCTGACCTCTCTTTGTGCTTTGAACCGATAACGAAACTGTATGTGTGCGACCGTGTGTGAGGAGGGGAAAAACAAGAAAAATGACATCAATGAGGGCGCAGGCAACATTAAAGAGAAACGCAGGGGTTTCTGGGTTAAATGGTAAAATTCATAACTTTTCCAGACTCTCGCATCTTGATTTCATGTGAAGGTTTTTGATCTTCAGAGAGATTTCAGTTGAAACACAGGCTACAATCAGCCTAGACTCACAGTATGTATATCTTCAGAAATCAATTATATTCATCCAACTCTTCATGCAACAGCCACCATGTAGTTGATTGAGAAGGAATTTGAAGTAAAATAGACGATAGAAAACAACCACATTTCCTGTGGTTGCACTTCATACCTTACGGTACCTGACAAAGAAAAGTGATGAACTGGTGAACATGGATGAGAACCTACAAGCTAAATGGAGTCTCAGCCAGCTCAGTCGAACCAGCTAAAGTTGCCAGGGGTTTGGCTCAGGATGTGGTGAAGACTGAAACATGCAGCCAAGTTGCAGGAAATATGGTCAGAGCATTGATTACTGGCCAGATTTTACAGAACATAATGATGTCACAGTGAAGCTGACCTTTTCACCATGTGCATGTAAAATGTTATCACCTAATTTTGTCCTCATGGACATTTGAGTGAAACAGTGTCATAAATAACGAGGGAACAGCCAGAAAGAGCTCGATGAAATTCCCTTTTGTGTCTGTGATATATTCCTTGTATAAAACACGAGATTACCGGGACTTTAAATCTAAATCTTTCTCCACCAGAGTCTCAAATAAATCACTTTATGTTTGGGTCCATGGGGACGTGTGTGTTAGATCTAAACAAATGACCTCACAGAGATATCAAACCAACTTTAGTGAGGTCACTGTGACCTCGGCCTGTGATAATCAGTTCATCTTTCTTGAGAAGTTGTTAAATGTTGCTTGGTGTTTTGCACTAATGTGTTTTACTCTGCAGAGTGTCAGATGGTGGCAGCTCTTTACCTCTGGTGCAGCTGTGTTCACTTTTACTGTGTTTTTATGCAGTCAAATTCCCAACAACACTCTCTCTCCTTATTTACATGTGTTGCTGTTATGGCCCATTAACTCGGTGTGTTAACCAGCAGCCACTTCCAAGCCATTTCCAAGCTGTTGCTGCTAAAGTTCTGACTGTCAGACTGCATTTTAAAGATGACAACTGTGCTGTGATTTTGCATGCAAGTGAGATAAAAAACAATCATTCAGAGACAAAGTTAGAAAAAGTTGAAAACAGTAGAGTAAGGGATCTGGAAAGTCACCAAATCTAAGTCGGTGTTCCTTTTACAGCTTGCAGCTCCAACCAAAAACAAATGAAAAAACAAAACATGAACTTAACTAATGAACTTATGAGAATCTGTTTCAAATGAAGTCAAACTTAGTCAAAATGGACAAACTGTAGCACAATCCTGTTTCTTGTCCAACAATTATTAAAGTTTGTCTACTGGAAGCTCCATTATTATTCCAGCGCAGCAGTGTTTTGATAGGACGTGTAAGCTGTCCACCCTGCTCAGCATCTGAGTCTCAGATCTGTTTCATAAGTTCACAGTGATTCTGTGGCACACTTGTGTGGATGCAGTAATGAAATAACTAGCCTCTGCAGAGATGAAGCGAAGGATCACTCCAAATAAAAGCCAGTGTGAGTGTGTGCGTCTGTGTGTGCTTACAAATTGTACACTTGTACATATCGGTAATTACACTCTGTATATACACACAAGCATCTGAGCATCTGTATTTGAAGGGAAAAGTTCTGTGTGTTTACTTTTCACATCATGTCATATTAATAGTCACCGTGATTTCAAGAGTGCTGCCATACTTTATTGCCTGTGATTAAATAGACACATTAATGTGTCCCCAGACTCTTACTCACGCTGTAGTATGTCAGATAGTCAGCGCCATCAGCATCTAAATCAGAAGAAAATGAAACAGTCTGGTTTTCATAACGTTAAGAAAAGCTGTAGTTGATGAATAAACCAAATCTGAACTTGATTACGAGAAGTAATGAGTTGTTCTGTTTCAGAGGCTGCCTTTTTATTTTTTTATTTTTACAAGCAATTGGTAGCTGAGCAAATAACCCTGCGCAGGGAGCCAGCCAGGTACGCAGGCAGGCAAGGCTGCAGGCATTGTGAAAGGTGAATAATTACATCGCCTAAAATGTTTTTTTGGCTTAAAGCATGGAATGGAAGATTAGCTCCCTGGAGAGAGAATTTAACAGATCCAACCTCTCCAGCCCTCCTGGCTCATGGACGACTGCTGAGGCAAACAAGATGTAAGAAAAAGCACTTTTTCCAGATTTCTTTTTTTTTTTTTTTTATGTGGATGAATAAATTAAAGAGAAAAGGTAAACAAGCCGCAGGTATGTGTACGCCAACAGTTTTAAGAGTTTCCCACCTCTTTAAGTTGCTTCACGGGTCTTTTGGGGGTCTCACCGGCCAGAAATAATGAGTCAAGGACAGAAGGAGATACTTTGGAGCAAATTTCACTGAACAATTCAGGAAACAGCTGGTGGCTGCAAACATATGTAAAACAGACAAATGGAGTAGACAGCGAAGGTCTTTACGGTTCCACTGGGTTCCTGCCAACCAAGACCACACCTGGAACCAAAGCTGAGGCAGGAGGCGTTTTATATTCGCTGTGAGGTAGGCCGCAGGTCTCAGATCTGCGTCAGATCCCAGGTTGTCATCAAATTCAAGGGTTATTGGTTTGATCCCTGGCTCATAGTGCATGTGGTGAAGTGTCCTTGGGTAAGATACTGAACGAAAAATTTGTCCTTGATGTATCATCAGTGCATGACTGTGAGGTAGATGTGTGAGTGAAGGACTGAAAGTGGCCTGTATGTGTTTGATAAGACTGGATTCTATAGTCATACATTATTCATTGTCTTCTGTTTTCCAAGTTATAGAATATGAATAGAGCAGATTTCACGTGAATACTCAGGGAGGTCAAATCCTGCAATGGGTGGACAGTGGTTCCACGTGGGCGGGGCTTGGGTGTGGCTGAGGGTGGTGACTGTTGTGATGTCATAAAGTTGCAGAAGTCTTGATGGATGTTTCAGTGTGTGCATACAGGCTGCATGAATTTCTCTGTGGACTGACCATGTTGATACTTTTACAGTATTCATACAGAACCTAGTATATACATGTTGTATAATCAAACAAGATGTGGACATCTTTCTTTGTACAACATGGGACCTTTAAACTGTTGTGACATGTAATGGAAAACATACTGTCCACACATTAATGCCAGTTTTACCACTGCAAGCAGGCATTAACAGTGAAGTGCTGACCTGTTCAGTGTGGATGTAATTGCTAGAGATGCTACTAACATAAAGACTAGGAAATGTGATTGATTCCCACACCACATACAGCCCCTTTACAGCCTCAGAGCTGCACTCTGTAACTTGCAAACTGCAACTAAGGTGGAATATAATAGAAAATCCTCACAAAAGCTAAAATTACTCTTATTATATTCAGCTGCTTTACATCAGTGTAGTTGGAGTAGCTCTTATTTCCTTTATCTTCATGGATTCGAAGTAAACCCCGACCTATGTAATTTGTAAGATGCATTTACACAAGATAGAAAAATTGTTCCGTAATTGTAATTGTTATTAGTAGTCATGTCCCAGTTTCATATTTTACACATGTGCCCTTAAAATTCATTCTGAACCTTTTCCTGGTTCCTCTTATTGACACCAAGTGGATCAGGCACTCTCTTACATAGAGACCTTGTTTTCAATTTTTGGGGTTATTACCTGTAACAAGCGACATCTGTCTTTAACAAAGTGTGGAAAGCCACAGAACAAATGATACATTAGGCAGAGTTGGACGGGATTAAAATCTTACACAACAACTGCAGTTACAAAACAAGAGCAGCAGGGCTTTTGTACGTGTATACACTGGTATATGCCTTTATGCCAGTGTTTAACAACACCAAGTAAAACTGCATCCAAAGAATGGCACCCAGAAAACTGCAAACCTGTTTTTGTGGTAAACATGGATACAGCACATGTGCCCTGTCCATCCCATGCTTCATCCTTAGGAGAATGACAGTGGTGTTATCTGTAGGTTGCTCAGCAGGTTTTACAGAGGGCTGCATCAGGACACAGTCCCATAGGTCGTATCAGAGGGATGAAAAATGACCTCTGCGTTTGTGTAGGTTGGAAGAGCTGTTGAGTATTTTATGTAAATGTGTGATTGATTTTGTGTTACAGTTTCAGAAGAGCATGTGATATTATAGGATAAACGCATGGCTCCCGCAGGACATAGAGACAACTGCTCTGCCACACAGTTTGGTATGCTAACATGTCAAACAGTGGCTCTTTGTTAGCAGACAGAAACACCCTCCCTGTGCGACCTCAGCAGGATGCAGGCCTCATAGAAAACACACACACACACACAAACTTAATGAGGGGTGTCTCACACGTAGTGCTTCAACTGACGCCAGGAATGGTGGGAGCGGGGTAGGTGTGTGTGAGTGTGTACATATGTGCGTATATAGTGGGCCTATGTATGTTTAAAACGTGGGGGTGCTCAAAGGTGCGAATCAAACACTTAACTAAGTTGCTCCACTCATGATTCCCAGGGCTTCAACAAACACATCATGCTGCCTATCACATTACTGTATGTATAGAGAGTGTATGTCATGGTAACTACATAACAGACCCAAACTACATTTATGTGAAAAATATACTCAACCTACATTGAACTGACTTGTCTCCAGACCGTTGAAGTGTTATATGGGGTTGGTTAAAAGTGTTTAAACTTTAAATTTAAATTCATGTTTTAATGTAGCTGCAATTTAGAAAATAAAAGGTGGGACTCTTAAGAGTGACTTCACACCAGGGACCTGTTTACACAGATACAAGTTTCCATTACCCTGTGTTGACGACGGATTTCCAGCAGCCCTGGGGCATGATAATTGCAGGCGCCGTGACTTGAGTGTAAAAAAAAGAGTGTTTCAATTTTGCGAAAAACTGCATTGTTCAGTTGTGGAAAAAAACAACCCATGAGAGAATATTTAACATTCTTTTGTGACATTTCAGTTTTTTCTGTTGAATTAATTTGTTTCCATCTCTCATTTTAAGTGGTCAAATTAAAGTTAGGGTTAAGGGTATCAATATCACACCAGTACACTTCCTTAAATGTCATGTATGATACATATGGCCTTATATCAAGGAAGATGTTGGCATATATGTCATATATAAGGCCGTAAAGTATTATCACATATATACATTCTCTCAAGTCCACACTATATGTTTAAGTTATATATATGCAAGTTTATTAAAACAACATATAAATCATAAATTGTCATACATGTTTTTATCATCAGTTATAAACATACGTGTCAGTGGGCTCTGAGATGGATAAAATATATGACAAATATTTTGTAATTTTCTTATTTATTTAAATTATGGCCCCAGTTACAGGAAAATAGTCAGTTATGTTCTCATCCAAATATGGTTCCTTCTGGTTTCAAAAAAGTTAAAGTTAAAACTTGAAAATGGCCGTTCACAGACCAAGCTATCGTTCCTTTTCCAGAAAATCAAATGTAAAATGAAACATGCAGAGGTGGAGATTTGTTTGTTTGCAGTCTTTTAACACCCTCAGTGGGCTTGATTGGTGTTTGCCTGTGCAGTACACACTGTGGTCTCTCGTGACGTTATTATTTCAAAGATCGAACATCAGCACATAGTTAAACAATCACTGGCATCTAAATATTCTAGATTGAAGTCTGTCAGCATCCAGCATCTTCTACTCTGCAATTTACATTGTGGTCAGCCCCTGAGGGAATTCAGTTACATAAAAACAAGAAGTGGTTCAGAGTCTTCCAGACCAAACACAGCTTTCAAAGTTTCTTCCAACATGTTTACCGATTAATTTTTCAGTGACATGCATTTGTAAACTGCAGCTCTAAATTTTATGCAAGAGGTAATTTTGCAATAAAGGAAAATTCCCTCATCAGTCATAGGGCTGTAAGCTGAATAAGACTTTCTTATGATGTGCTTTACCCTTAGTAGACACTAAATGTATGATCTGCATTACAATTATAATTTTCATCGAGCTCATGATCTCACACGTTTATTCTTACTGTACGCCTCACTACCTCTGCAAATATGACTATCACCACCTGCGGACAGCTCTCCACAGCTCACTGTTCTGCAGACTTGAGATCAGCTTCATCTATCCCTAGGCGTCCGCACACGTCCTCTCCTGTCGCAGTTATTTGATGAGTATTTGCTTCCCCCTCAGTCCCGAGCTGTCTCTGCAGCACTCAGCACGTGTTTGTTGTTTCTTATGCCTGCACAGCCAATTAGGGTTAATGTGACAGACATGACTTGAGCACATGAGAGTGTTTGAGGTTCTCCAAGCAAAATACTTCACCGGAGAGGTACTCGAAATAAGTGGGTGTGTGTGTGTGTGAGTGAGAGAGAGAGATATGGGACATGCAGGACCTGAAGTGAGCCCGGAGGTTGTAAATTGTCAAACATGTCTGGAGAAAAGCCTCGCTTTGAAATCACGAGATTCAGTGTTTGTGGAATGAACAGTCTGACATAGAGATGTTTATTTATTTTCATCTTTTTAACTTTCAATTTGATGCTGGCTCATTATTTCAAAATAAGAAAAAAAGGAGCTATTCCTGTGCCAGCTTTTGAAAACAGCAGATTTGTTGTTGAGCTTTCTTGATGTTTTTTTTATTATTTTTTATTTGTGGGGTATCAAAGTAAACAATTATGGGATAATGGTAAAAACAAGATGTAACCTTGTCACGAGTTGAGTCCACATCAATCGACTCAAATGTCAATTTCATGGAAACTTTATTAATGTTAGAAAACTGTAGGCTCAACAAGCTACTTGCGTCAAAACCCTGACTTGAGAGCACAAGAATGTGCTTTACTTTGTTTGTGTAAAAATGACTTAATTACTTACCTAAATGTGGCTGTAAACATAACTTGAACATATTATCACCTTATAAATTTGAATGTGTTAACGTGTTTGTGAATGTGTCAGGAAACAGAGGAACGTTAACAGTAATTGTTTGTTGCCACCCAGTAAGTGTCTCTTTTAGCTCTGTTTTGGTCTCCACCAGCTCCTGTGGGCAAGTCCTGGCTCTGCTATAGCTGCTAAATCTTCCTCTGTACTCACCAGCTAATCAAACTCTGAGCCGCCCGTGTAACTTTTTGGTCACCACGCTGCCCGTGTTCCCAGTGTGATCTCATGGTGCAGGTTTCTTTAAAAGCAGATGCAGACCCACCACACAATCGGTGGTCCGCCGTGTGATGATCCGCAGCGCACTGTGGGAAAGTGAATCCTAAAGTGTGCGGAGGAGATTCAGGACTAATCCAAGTTCTCACCTATTAAAACAAAAACAGATCACCACCTCAAAGAAAGGGCAAAATCCCCACTAATAGCGGTGAAGGCCTGTGGCGTACCCACACACTCACACACACTGAAGAGACAGACAGTGATGAATTGTAGTGGGAAAATCCCTGCTGTACAGATCCTTCAAAGGCAGAAACCTGCAAAGCTCTTCAAGGCAGATCCTCACTGCGCTCTGAGAGAGCTCGCCTTCCTCCAGTAAAGAGAATAAACCCGAATGAGAGCACTGGAAAGTCATTCAGGCACTTTATTAAGATCTCAAGTCATAAAGCCACTGGAAAGCCATCGGATCCACGGCCATTTGGCGCCATGTCCTATAGACAGCAATCAAAAAGCTTGATGCATAGCGTACATCTGGGATAGTGCTTTAGTGCCGAGTCTTCTATACTGTGGACCAGTTGAGAAAACACTCACGGAGGTGAGTTGCACCCAGTGTTCTTTGTGTGCCAGTGCCGTTCAGTCCCGGAGGTTTTCATCCACCAGAACCTGAAACCTGCAAACTTTTCCACAGCACTCAACTGGAAACAAGGGAACACTAGACTCATTAGGATTAAAGTCAGAATCACCCCAAACAACCACGGGCTGCTCACAACGTCACCAGAAGACACCAGATAGTCTTGAAGTGTCAGCATACTGTATCACATGCTTGTTCAGATCTGTACGTCTGACACTGATTAATGATCAGCAAAGTATTGGATATGGTAAATACAATACAGTATAATCAATATCTTATTTAACCTAAGAGGTGGTGTCTCTGGATGAAAAATATTTTAGTTTCTTTGTTCATGTTCTTTCATCAACAGTTTTGGTTCAGCCTGCATACACATCTAAATGGTGATCATATGGAGTCTTTACACTGGGAACACACTGCCTGCACCAGGCTACATGGCAGCTGATGTTGCTGAACTGCTGTGTGTGTTTTTCTCTAATATTAATTAATTTAATGATTTATTTTAAACATAGGATATATAAAGTCAAACTATAGTGAAAGCTTAATTTTACATCATGCAGCTGGTATGGTGTACATTGAGTAAGTCACAGTAACTGTACCACTGCAGCAGATGTTGTGAAGCTGGATTTGAAAAGCCTGTACTGCATTAACACACAAATACTGTGACATATCTATGTTGACTTTTATTGTGTGAGCAAATGAAAATGTGCAACACTGTGGTAAACTCTGGAACCAGCAGTAATTGAAGCAATTGAAAAATGCTCAGTTAAGTACAGAAATGTTTGCGGAAAAAAAAAAGAAAAAAGAAAATCAACAGACTCACAGTGTTTGTGTTCCCAGTACGTGAAAAATGCTTACTCATAATTACAGTGATTAACACTCTTGAAATCACCGACTTTCCCTCCCTGACGATGACAAACATCTTTATGGCTTCAATTATGTGCGCTATGCAAATAGGCATCCTGTAAATGTGTGGTATTTTGAGGTTGTGTACTAATGCAGGCGGCAACGCATGCCGGCCTCCACACGAGCACATTTACACACCGAGACAGACGCACACAGCTTTTTACAGCTCTTCAACTCTACAGTCGCAAAGCAGCGGTGATGTTTTTACGAGCTTCACGCAGAGGGAGAAACGCTTTGGCTCGGGTTATTTGCGTGAACTGAGCGATGATGACAAATAAAGCAGCGAAGGCGAAGTGTGATTCAGAAAGATCATTAAGGAGTTGGACCTGTTTTAGTGCTATATCATTTATAATGATTCTAATAAAGTGTTTACACCTGTCTGCTGTAGAAAACCTCTTTAGTTACTTCAGTTTTCAGTTTAATTCTGTTGTTTATGCAGCAAAAATCTTGAAATTGAGAATTCAGATAGTAAACAAGTTAGGAAGCTACTCTCCCTCTACAAAATGAAGGACATGTCGATGCCTCAGTAGCATCCTTTAACCCTTCCTCCCGCTCTCTTAGGTTACACAGCTGTCCCATAAAGCCATCCTCTTCCTATACCTCTGTATACCGTGCCCCTTTTTCACAGCCTGGCCTCGTCTGTGTGTCTGAGGCTTGTAAAGATTTACTCTTACCAGATGCTCTCTGCCTTGTTAACTTCAGCTCATTTGTCCCATTGTGGCTCCGCTTGTTTAATAAGATTTGCATGGCCGATCGTGAAGTCAACAATTCAGGAAGCGAGCCGCAGCTACGTTCACGAGTCCGGTCCACTGAAGGGTTTCTACGCGGGCTGGAATATGTCATGAAAAAGACTTTACTGCATGTTGGAATGAAGCCTGGGCACTGAAGACACCTATGTGCTGCACATGGTGACCTGATCTGCACTCTTTAATTATTCTGTCAGCTTTTAAAGCTGAGCTGAAATGCAAAATGACTTTTTCTAAAATACATAGAGGACAGATCTACATATTATATTGAATGAATATAACTAATTTTAACCTAAACAAATTATAATCCGTGGAGCCGGTAGTGTACTGTAGGTACTGGGTGCACGATAATTAAAGCCATTTGACATTATATATACAAGAAATGAAACTTAATGAAATACATGGTATAACCAAGCAGACTCGAGTTGTGTGGCTGAAAGGCACCAGTCCTCCAGGAAGGCTGAGAGGGAGAGAGAGGCCATCTTAAAAACCTTTGATCTTAATAGTCTCCACTCAGGTGTGTCATTCATATAATCTGGAATACCTGAGAAAAAACAAATAGAGAACAGGAACGGGCCAGACCGAATAAGGTAATACACTTCCAGTTTGGCAGTGGCTGTGTCCTTTCTAACATTTTATAGTGTGTGTGTGATTTTTTGGTTCAAACTGACGGTGTTTGTGAATTTGAATGGGAACTAAAGGCTCACACGGGGCGGTAAATCAGTTAGGAGGCCAGCGATAGCCGAAGCTGTCTGTGATATGAGCATCGACGTACAGAGAACTTATTAAACTACCTCTTGTGTTGTTTATTCAGTCTGAGCATTTTACCATATGTGGACCTATGGATGTCAGATAGCCACAGCTAGCTGGACCTCCCATACTTTAATGTGATGCAAACAAAACACAGGGGTGCTGTGTCTTGGAAATGACTCAGCAGGTGTTGAACTAACATGAATGAAGAGGAACATCTAATGCTGGTCCAGTTGTCCCACATCCAACCCCGTAACAGGAAGATCAATTATTTACATTTACTTTGTTATAGCTTTTTATTTCTCCAAAGCTATACTGTCGTGTGAATGGGTTGTTGTTCTAATGCTGCCATGGCTCACTGGCGGGCCGTGACCTTCAGGTTGGAAACCACTGATTCTAGTGATAATCAGCACTAAAGTTAGCGAGCTAGGTGAAGTAACTCATACTTAAAGAGGACCTATTATGCTCATGATTGCCCGCACAGAAAGCTTTGTAGATCTCGCTGCATCGTTTCCTTGTATTTCTTGCATCCCCCCGGCCCTCGTCCATGTGCGCCTCCCACCGGGTCCACTCCGCTGTGATTGGTCACGCGGCAACTTCCAAACGGCTGCCGAGCCCCACTTCCTCATTTTGCCGCTGCGCGAGTCGACAGTCGAGTAAACAGCGAACTTTACTAAACTTTGAAAATGTCAACGTATGAAATACAGCCGTATGTGTTGGATCCCGAATCCGATCCGGAGGTAGAGACTCATGAACAGAGGTGACTTCAAGACGTCTCTGAATGGTAAGTAACGTTAGCCGAGGGGGCGGGGCAGGCCTAGAGAAAATACCTCGGCCTGGTATTGACGTCACTTGAACTTCAATGTTGAAAAAAGACAGTAAAACACAGCGTGCGGAGCAGAGCCCTCCAAATCAGCTCGCAGGGCTCACCTCCAAATGCATAAACCTCATGATATGGCACTTCCACGTCCTCTAGAACCAGTATCCAACAATTTAAACCTATTTATAAGTCTGAAAAGCTGGAAAAGCATAATAGGTCCCCTTTAATGACTGACAGACCGTGGCTTAACCTGTCAGTTTCTATTCTGCTGAATATTACCCCATACCAACACTGAGATGAATTTTCTCTTTTCTTCTCTTCCCTTCAGTAAATTGCAAGGCAGACCTGACATTGACCAGACTATTTTCTGACTCCACCTCAGACTGTGTTGAGATGGAGCCACTACATAACTGTAAAGGCATTCTGTCTGAATCATCTGATAGATAAGATGTGTCCCTTAAGGATATGAAAGGTTTTTAGTGAGACAGCGGAGCCTCCACACAGTAATAACTGTCTGTGTCTGACTGAACTCTTATTGGTGATCTGTTTGTCCATTTGTACGTTTCTCAGGTCTCCTCCTTTGCGAAAGATGAATTAGAGATTAACAAGACATTGAAATATGATGTTGAAGTGTTGCACATGTGTGAATGATCACATTACATTTTATATTACTGTTATCTGAAATGACTTTTCCCCTCATCTTGCAGCCCTTCACGGGTCTTTGAAGATGAATCATCCTTGTAAATGGAGTCATTTCGCTGCTTTAGACGATGGCTGTCAGTGGTCAGGAGTGTTAGCTTGGCACGGGGACTGGAGGGAGGTGGTTAGCCTCCAGGAGATTAGAGATTCCACTTCAGTTTCAGTTGGGGGGAAAAAAAACAGACTCAGCTGTAATAAGCTGAGGTGACCTGAAGTGGCCTTGTGTTCATCAATGATCTGTTACTGTGTGTTAGGAAGAGCCGTTACAGGGATACGGTCTAATGTATTAAATGATAATTAACAGCGTGCCCAAAATAATATTTACTTGCTCTGTTAAAGGGATATTTAGGGTTAAATGAGGTGTGGTTGTATGAGGTATTTATCCGTAGTCAGTGTATAAGCTGCAGTAGATTCAGGACAGTGATCTGCCTGTTTGGAGAAGCAGCAGCAGCACCAGTGAAAAGAAGAACCTAAACACTGATAATATGATCATTTGTCCACTAAACAAACCTCTGGCTGTGTTTTCTCAACTTTCATATTCCCGTGCATCAGCACACTGTGTTGCAGCTTGTAGATCAGCTGTTTGATTCGATAGCAAGGTGAAGTGGTGAAAATATTCAATATATAGCGCACACTTCAACTGCTATCAGCTTTTTAGTGGGTCATTTTCTGTTGTATTACGTCTCTAAGCTTCTGTCCTCCTGCTTCTTCATACTGAACCTATTACAGGTAATAAACTGACTGTCACTTGACAGTAAATGTAACTGCTTTTGGGGAGGGTAATATTAGTGAGGGTAATATTTCAAAACACTGTCCAACACTTGTCATTAGTAGCAGCAGCACTGCACTACCTCACTGTGCAAAAGGCAAGCATCTCATTGTTGTGCGCCTTGATGCAAATCAGAAAATATCCAGCCCTCAACTTCTCTGGGTCACTAACTTTTTGTCACCAGTTCTGTAGAAATAAGGAAGAGATTTATGGCAGCGTTGACATTTCTGGAAGTATATCACCTACTGAATGATCTGATAAACTAAGTTAGTTGATTTTTAAAGTTTTTTTTTTACTTGAAATAACCTCAAATACTTTGGCTGCTGTAACTTTTCTGTCCCATTCCATCTGCATAGCTGCAGCAACTTCGCCAGAAAAAAAAGCAAATCATGGTTCCACATTAACAAATGCCAGATCGATATGGATATTAAGACTTGACCACAGTTATACCTCCAAAAATTTGACTTTTTTAAAAAATTATTTTTCTTTTTCTTTGAACCCGTTAACATTCCTCATTCCTTAATGGCCTCTGAAGCTCTTGTCTTTCCTGACTCCTGGGGCCGCCTGGCTGGTGTGAAGTT
>OMNW01013107.1:19376-53615 GCA_900303245.1 Selene dorsalis | reverse complement strand
ACAGTGATACACACTCAACTTCACAGCTGTCTACACACACACACAGAGGTTGCAATGGAAATATAACTTTTTACTGCCACTCACCGTTCTGTGGAACTTCTCTGAGAACCGACCCCCCGGCCCCCCCCAAGACCCACTGCTGGTTCTCACTGCTCCGCTTCCCTGCAGGAAGCAGAGCCCAGTGTAAATGTGACAGTTGCAGAGCTCCGCTCGCTGCGCTGTCAGTGCTCTAGACTTATTTGTGTTGATGTTGGAAGAATTTACAGCTTCAGAACGGCCACAGAGCCACAGATATTGACACATGTTGGGCTAAACCTCAGTGGGTGAAGCCAGAGAACCGCAGGCTCGCTCTATGGTTGGCTGTTGCCTGCACGTTCAGCGGAGGACAGGGCAGAAGATGGGCCATGGAGATGATGTTGAATCCAAACCATTGGTTGAACAGGTAGATTTACCACACAGGTATCGTGACGGATGCCTCGGTAAATCTATTCATAAAGGAAGACGTGTGTAGCTGTGTATTCAGATCATGTTTGGGTCTCTGTACATCTTTTCAAGTCCATTTAATCCCAAGTGCTGACAGGAGTTTGAATCCAGCATCCATCTTGCCTGAAACGCTGATCCACAAATTGAGTTGTTGGGAAACATGAAGCCTTGCAAGAGAAATGTGCAATCTCTCCGAGAACCAACTAAAATGATGATACTGATACGCATGTCATAACTTTTAATGCTGAGTTGTATAACTTTGTAAGGTAGCTTTCAACAGTGTGTGTATTTACTCGTGAACAGATGGTGAATTGGCCTCGGGCGGTGAACCAGAAAAACAGATGCAACTCTGGTTCACCCTGGATACACTATTACAGCAGGCCACTAATAATGGAGTTCTAATAATGTCTGTGTCAGGCCACATATGCACTTGCACATTACATATGCACATACATATATTCATGAATACACACACACACACACACATGCTACACTAATAGGACGAAATTTAGCAATCTGATGGTCTGGTAACAGTCAAGCAGGCAAAGATGGAGTTAGATGGACAGTTGCATTTATTTTTAATGGTGACCACACACACCCACACACGCACACACACACACACACACACACACACACACACACAATATAATTCACAGAGTGTGTGTACTTTTCATCAGGTCAAGTGCAGTTAGTACAAAAGGTACATTTATATCAGCCTGAGATCCTGAAGGCAGCATATAGTGTATCTCATGACTTCTCATTGGCTCTGACCCCAGGCTAACAGCTGCTGATTTACTCTATGGAAGCAAACCTGTGGGACATGTAGCAGTGTGACAGGCTGTGATATTGCCACCAGCTGAAGCTCTGCACTGCCATCTTCTGGATTTGCACATGCTGTGATAAGAAACAAATGTAACAGGTCAGTACAAACTATGGAAGAGCTTAATCATGAGAGGTAATATAAAGTTCAAACACTTATCACATCACTTGTATCATCACTGAATCTCTGTAGTCTACTACATTAAGAGCCCTTACTGTGCAGACTGATGCATATGCGTCACTTCAGCCTATGGGAAAATATTTAAATGTGCCTAATGCGTTTTTAAAAAAAAAACATGACTGAAAGAGATGCTGAGAGAGGCTGCAGTCTGATCTTATCAATCACATTAACTGTACAAACATTAAAAGTATTATTCAAAGGGAGCTTAAGTCAGCAAGCTGATCACTCACTGCAGCCCTGTGTTCACATACCACTGAAGACGACTGAGAGAAACATACTTGGCAACTTAATTACATATAATGACAAAAAAAAACAAATGAGGAAATGAAAGCATCTGTATATCTGTGAAAAAAAAGCCATAAATGGTCATTTGTGGTTTTAGTTGCTTTAGTTGCAAAATGGCAGCCAAAGTGTAATGTGTTTCGTGGTTAATATATCTTGTAAAATACTGATAAAGGCACTCAAAGTATGACTTTCTACAATTTGGGCACTTGGAAGCTGCAGAAACCAAAAACAACATGCATCACTTAATAAAAGTGCAGACAGTCGCTAATTTAAACCTCCAGTACTTGGAGTTGTGTTTAAGGCCAGCATGTTGCTAAATGTGTCTTTTTAAACAGTTTGGTTTTGTGCAGAGCAGCTCATCTAACATGGGTTTATGCTGCGTTCAACACAACTCGGAACGTTTTTCTGACTTCCCACTTGAAAAAGTCGAACACCACCTTAAGACGGAGCTCCCACTTGGGAAAGTTGAAGGATAAAATCTACCCCACCCTCTCTGAGAATCAGCTGTCTGAACCACACCCGCACAGAACCGCACTGGCAATTGTAAAACATCAATCAACATACATTTTTAATGCCAAAATACATTAAAACATCATGAAATATAAAATATTAACTTACACTGATGTGGTGGAACACAATAAATTCATGTTGATATTTCTCTTTGATTTTAAATGATCTGTTTAATTATTTTAAAATGCCAGTTTAAAAAAAAAGTGCCCTTTGTACTGTTTTAATGCCTAATGTGAAGCACTTTGAATGCAAAGTTTGTGGTGCATCTCAAACGCTTTGAAGTCAGAAATCTGAGTTTTCAACTGGGAGATTCCAAGTTCTCAGTTGTGTCAAATGCAGCATTAGACCTCATTTGAATGAGAACTGCTGCCGGCTGTGACAAAAAAACAACAACATCAAGGGAAAGGAAAAGCAAAATAAAAAAAGCTGTAGACTCAGAAACCTGTCATGGTTTGTCTCTGGTTTCCTGTCTTATTGTGAAATTCCCTGTGTCTTTGTCTTCCTGTGCTCTCCACCTGGTGATGACCTCATGTGTTTCACCTGTGTTGATTACACCACCTATCTCAGCTGACTTAGGGCGAGAGGCATGGTACACCCTGGACAGGTCGCCAGTCAATCACAGGGCTAACACATACAGACAGACAACCATTCACACCTGTGGGCAATTTAGAATCACCAGTTAACCTAACCTGCATGTGTTTGGTCTGTGGGAGGAAGCTGGAGTACCCACATAGAACCCACACATGCACGGGGAGAACATGCAAACTCCACACAGAAGGGCCTTGCTGTGAGGCGACAGTGTTTACCACTGCACCACCATTCAAACTGTCAGTGATATATCCTGGGGTCATCTGGCATTCTGGGTCTTTCAACATCACACCATTGCTCAGGTGACCCAGCCGGTGTTGTTATAGGGGTCTGTGTCTAGGAAGCCATCCTGACACCCTCTCAGGAGCGTCAGTGATCTTCCTGATGAATCTCCTACTGCACGGTCCTCTAATTCCCAGCAGCTTGAGTAGCTAGGAGCGTGACAAGCTTGCAAATCGAATCCCCTGCACCCAACCTCAGTGGGGCTGCACTGGGGTTGGGACAGTATTCACATAGCATACCCTCATACTTGACCTTCTTCTTCTGAAATGCCTCCCCCATCCTTTCTTCCCAGGGTACAGTCAACTCCAGATGAGCCACTTAACCTTGTTGACCAGTCTGACCATGGACTCTGGGAATCTGAACCCTCTGAAGAGAGCTGGTGGTTCAGGTAGGTGTAAAGTGACTCCTTTTCACATTTTCATGTCGTCACTTGACACATAATATATGTATTAAAAAAAACAAACTACTGGTCCTTTATGGTGAGTTACACTGAAGTCCATGTCTACATTAGCCAAAGTGTTTTTGTTGCCTGAACCCAACCACATGCAGGACTGATGGGACATGAAATCCTCTCTCCATTTCCAGCATTTCTTTGAAACTGTACAGAATACTCTGTATACAATAGAATTATTGCAGATAGATCCACATTTTAGATACAGCTACCACGTTTAGCAGGACTTAACAATCCAAGCTCCTCTCCTGGGTTAAATTTATAGAGACTGAGGTCAAGTCATAAATGATTCACAACATGCTGAAAAGATTCTTTGTAGCCTTAAACTTGCAAAGGAAAAACAACAGGAATGACCATAGACACAAAATAACAGGTGGAGACAATTTGATTCCATCGGGTCAAAAATGCATTATGCACACAGAATTCTATACTTGCATGCGTGCATCCATCCTTGATTCAAGCTCCAGTCCACCTTGTAACAATCTGCACATGCTGTGCATCAAATGGTCCATTCCAAGTGATGATTGAAACAAGATGGACATCGCACCGGGAGGATGATTTGTAAAATACATGGCAACAAATTATTTACAGGGATCCGTGCCACCCAAAAACACATTTACAGGGGAGAGAAGCTCGAGGTTTTACTGGCACGAATAAGACTTTTATGAGATGTGATGGACAGACACAGAGCTGAGATTTATGGCATTTGGCATGACCGGCTTGTCTACGGGGATACATTAAGGAAAAGATGGGAAGGAGAGATAAATGAGGATGAAGAGGAAGGGGAGGAAGAGGGGAAGGAGAGTGCAAAACTAGAGCAGGAGAGAGACAAAGGAGAAAAAAAGCGCTGTGGGGAAACTTGGATTCCTTTCATTCACTGCTATTATCTTAATGTCAAATGAAAGAGCAGCGAGGGCAGCGAGGAGCGGTCACGGTACATTCCTCTGCGGAGTAGAAACACTGTCAACATCTTCCATTTGTCCTTGATCAGTTGACACTGATGCTGCTGTTGGACCTCGCACCGAAACACATCCTACATATTACATTTCCACATTCTGCGCTCGGATATTATTAGACCCTTGTTCTTTTACTCTCTATTACACATCTCTGCCGGATTGAATCGGAATGTGGACATCCATCCGTTTTAAGGGGAAGTGGGAGGCACATTGGAATTTTTTTTTTTTAATAGCTCCAAGTAAACATGTCTGGGCCAGAGCTGCTGTAAAAGAAGAAATGATCTAATTGGCTTTGTTGGACCTCAGTGGGTGAAGACAGACGGATCAAGAAGCCAGAAATTTTTACAACAAATGGAAACATGAAAGTAAATATCTGATAGTCTTCTGACTCATCTAATCCTCTGATTATCATCAATGAATAAAAAAAACATTACTACCACATTGAGAACAGAGATAGCACATCACTTTTCAACATAAAGTGAGTTGTAAGGTTTTATTCTCAGTTTTAACAACATGAAGAAGTATCTGGAAAGCAACAGGAAGAGCTGTAAACTTCTGGCCCATTAAATTAACAATGGAGGGAGGAGACAACTTGACACTTGTACAGGTCTAATCAATATAAATATTGATTAGTGCAGATTTGAGCACAATGTCTTTATTACAAGATGTGACAAAAGTTCTGTACATCCAGGTCCTTCCTGATGTATATTTATGTATTGACTTATTTTTTTAGCAGGGACAGAGCATATATATAAAAAAATATGCAACTATGTCAGAGTCAGCCAAAAGGCTAGTTTCCATCTGCTGTCTCTGGCCAGGTCTTATAAAAGTCTCCATAAAATGAAACAACATTTTCTTTCAATTAATTTATGTTCGTTAATTAGTTTGAATCTTTATTACTACAAATCAAAAACTCTTTGCTGTGGTTTTTCTTTGTTTACCACTCATGCCGTGGCTGTTCCAAGGATCTCTGTATGGTTTTTGATGCTTATGCACAAGATGGAAATTCTGCAAAGAAGGTAAAAGAATATGCCAACCCTCTAAAACACTTCCTGGCAACTCCAGGATGTGGCCACCATGAGACCAGAGCTCCTTCTTTGTTGGTTAAGATTTTGCGCTTCAAAATGTTGCTGATGTGCGGTTCCTGCAGAGAGAGGTGGTTTCTGCCTCTGGTGTAGCTTGAGTCTTGGAGAACTTTTTCTTAAAGCAAAATCTCAAACTGTGAGCATTAATGGGGCCTGGGGGAAGAGGTCTGCGACGGGTAACGGGGCCTTTGAGAGTGGGGGAGAGGGTGGGCTGAAGGAGGGCAGGACAGAGAATGCAGGGCTTGTAAAACTTGTCTGAGGTTGATGCGGTCTTGCTGCGTTTCACAGAGGCTGATGTTAACTGCTGCAGCGAGGTGGAGGGTCCAAGCTGAGTGTGTTTATCCTGGACGGGGAGGTAGCAGTGTGCATGAGGAGAGGAAGATGCCTCTGGATGATCCAGGCTCTGGGTGCAGATGGGTGGGCTTTACAGTACGTATGAGAGTTACACTGAATGGGACTGACCACATATGTTCATGTGTCAGATACTCAAACTGCCCAACTGACAGAAAGATTATTTCCTTCACATCCATAAGGGACTTTCACATAGGAAGTAACTAAACCCCTGCACAATAAAACCCATCATTTACTGTGTCCTCTGTGTTGTACACGAACACATCTTCTTCATTCATCTCAGCTGGATACAAACCTGAAGCATCTACTACAGTCTGGCCTTGTTGAGGGACACTGGTAAAAGAGCAGACATCTTTGTTTGAAGGCTTTGAAGGCTTACTCAGGATAACACACAGGTATGTCGATCCTCCTACTGTAAAATAACAATCCTCGCTTTGATTTATTTCCCCTTGTCACTTTCTCATGCATATCTGGGTGGCGCATTACATCAGGATTCAAACCATAAAGTTTCAATGGAGCGTGCTTCATTCAACAGCAACATTTGGTCCATTAACAGAGCCCGGTCCAGTGTCCCCTCACAGGATGGGCCTGTGTGGAGATTCCTTATTTCCTGTGGAGAATCAACTTTCTAATCCCGCACTTGACCAAAATGTTTTACCAAGGGCCACGTTAGCCAGCAGAGGCTGAGTGGTCTGTCATTACGTGTGTGTTTTATTATTGTTATTGCCTAGGGTGAGTTGATTTTTGCTCTTATATCAAGCCCAGTGCTTTTCTCCGTACCAGATCAACTCTAATATTAAACCCAACACTCAACCTAGTTGGTGACCAACCAGCTTCAGTTGGCAAAAGGTCATTTTGTCCCAGCAGGCATGGAGTTTGGTTGTTTACAAAGTAGCAGCTAATAGTTTGCCAGCTTATTAACCTATTCAGCCTCTTGAAAGTACCTTACAATACAAGGTTAGATTTTAAAGCGGAACTATGCCAGACTATAAGTCTAGTCGCTTTATTTTCAACAAAGCAGGCAAGAGAGCAATCCATGGAGCCATGGATGATGTTATTTATCATATGTTATGATGTGTATATTTGTGTAGTCTTATCCGTCATAAACAAGAGATTACGGGTTACTGCTGAGACGAGAGCTGGACACCGGGTCAGAGGTGCTGATCTTGCAGGTTGGTTTTTGGCCAAGAGACACTAGGTGGAAGGCAGAGAGCCTCCATCCTCCCTGTAACAAGTTACAAGTCATTTATCTAACCATCATAATTATTCCAAAGGTGTTTCATTAAGGTAAAAGTCTTGCATAGTTCCTCTTCAACTGCATTGTTCACATTCTAACACAGTATGTTTCATTTTTAAAGTTAAAACACCTTTTATGGGGCAAATGGTGACTTTAGATGGGAGCAGTACAGAGGTGGCCTACAGTCTGATATAGACTACCAGTACCCAAGACCAGCCCCCACAGTCAATGTGCTGGTCTTTATTTTTTTAATGCAACCTGTAACACTACTTAAAAGTGCAGTATTTCATGTTCTGGCCTAGGAAGAGATGAAATGGTGACTGTAAACAGATGTGCCAACATTTGCAGGATACATTCAAGCAGACAATCATGAAATTTGATCATTTCCTCCTAGTTTGTAATCAGGATTTTGGACAGGAAAAAAAACACTGTTTGCAGCGTCATGTAAAGCGCTTTCACTTTCAGGTTTAATGATTATGACAGAATCACTTAGCAGAAGGAAACAGGAAAGAAAGTGACTGAAAAAGAATAATGAAAAATCAAAAGACATTAATACTCATATTTTGTTTCTTACACTGTCCATGTTCCTGTGTGATTTTAGTTTCTGGCAACACTAGAGCTCCATCTCTTTTGTAAGTCTCATTAAGGCTCTCGGAAAAATGACTTTATTTGTCGCACAATACCTCATCCTTCTGGTCTTATCATCACTGTAAAGGGATCCGGGGAAATTTAAGTCCCATCACTCCTCTGTCCATGTCTGTTACAACTAAAATGCCTCCCTTATTGTAAGTCCATAACCAGGATTTTTGGCCTTGAACCATAGAGAACATCGGTCCCGGGCCTAACCTCCGCTGTGGGGAGACTGAAACTTTTTCCTTTTGGCTGTTTGATCCTCAGCACAGATGGTTTTCTTCAGGAAAAGGTGCTGAGTGAGAGATGAAAAACCAGATTTATGATATCAAAAGAATACGGACCATTCGTGTTGTCCTGCCAGGAACGGCTCGAGCTAACGCAGGAATGAGCAAACCAAAGGATTCAAGAGGTGGGGATAATTGTTTTTGTAGAGAGACCTGAGCCATAATCACATATGAGATGTCTTTTGTGCAACTGCACAGACTTGGAATTTTCCAAATGCTGAAATAATAGAGTATATTTAAAAATATGGAGTTTATTTGTAGCAAAGGATAATAAAAGATAACAATTATTTCTACTTTACATAACAATAGAAAAGAAAATCTTTGTCTTTAATGGGGGTTTCATGGTTTTGGATGGTCAACAGGCCAAACTAATCAGCTTATGCACCATAACTATGACTGTGTTATATCCTGAGGAGTCAGCCCAGTCTTGAGGGTCCAAACCAAACAGGGTTAGTGATGGATCTTGGATTAGACCTGGACTTTTTTCCCTCTTCACTTGATTTATTATGAGATAATTTTTTCACATGGCATTCTGCTCATATCCTGACACTCAACTCAATTATTTATTTCCTTTTTCTTAAACTTGCAGCTGGACTTCATGTCTGGCAGTGATGGGCGGTCTGACAGCTCAACACTTTATGATCAAACCAGTCAAAAAGTACTTCTCATGCCACCATTTCGAGACCGAGTCTGATGTCATGGTGCCACTTTCCAAAATTCCTACAACAGTATTGGATTGATTATAGATTATTGTGTGATACTCTCTGATCAGACTTTTTAACCGGTCCCACTCAGGATGCAGTCCAGATGCTGATGCTGTGGGCATCTTCACATCCAATGACTCCACAGCAAGTTGGGCGGACCTGTGCAATTACTGTGTAAGGTCCATGCAAAAACGTGTTAGCAATTCATATATACAACATATGTTTGTAACTACTAGCTACTTTTCAAACAAGCATGATACCCATGCTAATTAGCTAATAAAAACCTGATATCACTGCAGCATCACAAGCAGTAATGTAGCTCCCAGACGTTTTAGTCAGTCATTGTAGCATATTAGATCCAAATGACAGTCCACTAACACTGTTTTTATGTTTTTGTGCTGTTTGTGAAAAGTTTTTTAAATTCTGTTCAACAGAATCAAACCTGTCATATAAAACCTGTTTTATGGCTCACTCCAAAGGGGTCGTAACAGTGTTCACTCAGTTGGTTCAGTTAGCTACACAAGAGCTAATATGACAAACAGTTGTGTACTGCAAACTATTTTAATCTTTTAGGACTGAAACTTTTCTCTTTTTTTAAAAACAGACACACATAGCCTATTATTCTCTACAGTAAAAATGATTCATCAAGTCAGTTATCTTGCTGCTTGAGAACATTAACAACGACACAGATCAAACGGATTAATCAAACTACTAATGTAGACTTTGAATGTTTGTGAATGAGATTCAGTTTAAAGTTTTTTTGTGTTTATTCTTGTATTCCCAACTAAGATCATGATTTTTAAATGCCAGAGTGGCCCAGGACATGGCAACAGATTGTGATTGCAGCAATCCTGCAGCCACAGCAATCAAGACCTTGCAGCTTTATTTGGAGATTCTCAGCTGCCAGCAGACTTTTGATGCAGTGTGTGACTCCCAGATGCAACCACGTGTGAAGTAGGGTGTTACTGAGAGAGAGCGTACGCGTAAAAGACATTCCTATCACCTTTTTCCTCGTTTGGTGGATCCTGTCAGGAGGTCTTGAAGTTCCTGTGGGTGGATCGGAGTATTTATTTCACAGAGAGCAGGAAAGCTGTAAAGCTCATCTAAGTATCGC
The DNA here is from genome assembly GCA_900303245.1 of Selene dorsalis. Taxonomy (NCBI): domain Eukaryota; kingdom Metazoa; phylum Chordata; class Actinopteri; order Carangiformes; family Carangidae; genus Selene; species Selene dorsalis. The sequence goes on along the minus strand of OMNW01013107.1, from coordinate 43,652 downwards.
AAAGCAGAAACTTTATTACCTCATGGTGATTTGTGCCACAAGGAGGTGAGCATACTGAAACTCACCATTTAGTGTTTAAATATTATATCTCTTTCACCTTTCTGACAAATTAGCGACGAGATTTCTGTCATCAGAACGAGTAAAACCTTCACGATCTATTCCACCCCGTGGACCGAGACAACCACAGCTCTGGCTCCGGTTCAGAGCTCCATGCTCCTTGTTGTTTTGCTTTCCTAAAGCAGTGGAGATATCTGATGAGGATTTCCGTTGAAAGAGCTGTTGAATTTCTCCCCCGTGAGTTAGGCTGCGTCCCCCTGGGGCGACCTCCCACACTGAACGCTGTTGACACGTTATGAATTATTCCCCGGATTCCCTCACTTTCCCTTAAACTGCGCCTGTGTTTCTGTGAATATGCACCCACTTGCTCCTTCGCCCTCCATCCATCTATTCGACGTATATGAACTTTTATTCTCTTTTGACCACTTCCTTTTTCATTGACGTTCCCTCAATTACCTTTTCAATCTCCGCTGCCTTTTCAACTCCCTCAGAAACCTGGAATTCTTTGGCTTGGTGCTCCCTTAAAATGAGCAATTACCATTGTTTTCATTTTTAAATATCGACTCATTTTGGTCAGGATACAATTATAATTAGGATATCCTTTGGCACTTGCCAGTAATAAGTCAGATGTGATGATTTCCCATTCAAGTTTCAAACAGGGCTTGGAGGCTTTTTCCGAGCCCAGAGTTTTTGTCAGTGGGTGTTTGGCAATGCAGCCATGGTGATGGATTTGAGGCCCTTCTCAAAAACAACATGGCTTACCTCTAATCGTGGCACTCCACTTTACACATTAGCACAATCAATTTAATTGGGGAAATAGCTGAACGAGAGGTGACATCAAAGACGCAGGAAGGCGGCCCGACGCATGCAATCACCCAGCATCCATCGCTGCTTCTGGACAGGGATGTGCGTCACGGTGGCTGCAGTGGAAAATGTGAATCGCTCACAATAGCCTTGTAATGTAGAGAGAGGTCTTTGAGGCCTGCCAAACTGCATCACTGTGCCCATTTGTCTTGGTGGTGTTTTTCATGTTACTTTGGGGGTCATGGAGCTACAGCATGTGGCTCCACATCAGGAGCAGAGATGTTTATCCACATCCATGTGTCGGAGGCGGTATGGAACAATACGCAGCCTTTATGGTTTTTAAGAACCAGATTGTCTCGTGTCACATTTTCCCTGCTTACATCCAGGTTAGGACGAGGTCAGACCAGGCCCCAGCTTTGACTTCCAATTATTGTATAACGGCTGTTCTTTGTAAATCTATACAATACACACACTGCCATGTAACACTAGTCCACAAGCGGGAAATAGTTGCACCTTGTGTGTGCCCCCTGCCTGTAACCCTTTGTGAGGAATGTAAGTGCAGACTGGAGCTTTTTTCTGTAAATGTTTTTCAGAAAGCAGTGTTGATCTGGACTAAGAAATGATTGGTTAGGTAAACCAAGAAATATTCGTTGATTTTTATGGCCACAGCAGAACGAGCTGTTGTAAAGTTGCTATGGCGACTTTCAATACTTCCTCCTCCTGTCCCCGTTTTGCTCCCCACCAGCATTCAGAGAAAAACATCTGTTTTTTTTTTTTTTTCTTGCTGCTAATTCAGCATTAATCGTCATCAGCTTCTTGCTAATGTTGCATGTGTCGGTGCTGGGCTGGCAGCAGTTGGTTTAGCTAAAACCAACTGTCTACAACTGTTTATTGTCAGAAATAAGATAGAGTGGGAAGAGTGAAGCAAAACAATGAAGTTGCACAAAACAACGCTCACGTGTAGCCGAGGAAAACTGAAGTTTCATTAGGACAGGTGACTCCTTCCACACTACAATAAACCATTTGACAAACTGTTCAAAATGTTACATAATGCAGCTTTAATAAGTGGCAGAATTAATGCTACAAAATGAACTCGGTGAGTAAATTAAGATGGTGACATAGTGTCTGAAGCAGGTAACTAAACTAAACCAGGCTGCTGTTTTATTATGTTCATTGAAAACCGTCCCAGAAAACACGGATAAAAAAGCCTTCTTTTGATTGGCTGGGAACCACTAATAATAATACTAATGTAAAAACTAAAGCAAACCACAAAATGGGTTGTTCTCTTCTCTTTGTTAAAATCATGCTTATTGTTGCACTCTGTTATTGACTCACACAACACTTGGCAGCATTAACAATGGCTGGATTCCAGCATATTCATCTGTGAAGGAGCGGTTGGTGCTTGATGAAATGTTCCCCGGTGTGTGCAGTCACGTACCTATAAGGTTGTAAGCACAATGCAACTGCAAACAGTCACATTTGCATGTTTTGTATGCTAAGTCCGTGGTGAACAGGGTCATCCACACCCCTCCATCCCAACGATTTACATATATTAAATGTGATGCAGGTGTCTCGACTGAAGTTTTTGCCTTAAAATATGTAAATTGCACGAATCCAATGTGAGGGAGGTCTTCTCTGTGGATGTCTGAAATAAGTTTCTCTCAGATGTGATACTCTGACTCTAGATTTACCACATATAAAAGTATGATTTTAATTCTTTAATTTAGGTTTTTTGCATATTCCACAACTCATCTTGCACCCCTCCCCTCTTCTTGGAAATCACTTGAGGACAACAGGGAGACAGTGATGTCAGCAGAAAATCCATCCCCACCCTGTCTTTCACTCATCAGTCATCACCACGTGCAGTGACCTAAGCAGAGGCTGCAGAGGTCACGACCACGCTGTCCATCTCTGTTACTACGTTCATGAATAAACACAGGCCAGCGTACGGGTGTGCGTGTCCGTCAGGGCGACTGCACGCACGCGAAAACGCACACATGCGCACACACACAGCCTCGTGCCGACTCCTCTGGCATAATTAGAAACATTTGGGATCATTTGCAAAAGGAACACGAGCTCTGATGGGATCCAGATGCACTACTGGGTTTCACCGAAATACAGGAACCTTTATTTATGAGGGGCCATTACTGGCTCCTCACCCACAGAGGTGTGTGTGTGTGTGTGTGTGTGTGTGTGTACGGTGTGTGTGTGTGTGACTGTATGTGTACATACTTCTTGGTTTATCCAGATACTAAATGAATGTTTGGATGTGTGGATCATCCATATTCAGGTCAGACTCACTTTTTCTTTTTTACACAGGAAATGAGCAGAAAAAGAAGTTACATTTAGAGAATAAAATCCTTTAATGGTATAAAAATGGCACTCACATTTTTATTTATATGTTATTCTGCAGTGAAGCGCTTATTTGGTAAAAGTACATTCACAGCTGGCTTGGTTGGATTCAACATGTCTGTTTTTAATGTCCATGCAAAAATGATTATTTTACAATTGATTCCTCTCCTCTTCTTCTTCTTCTTCTTCCTTTATTAACATCCACATGTCTTTCATTCACGTTGTCCTGTGTCAAAAAACACACAAAAACAAAACAGATGATGTTCACCGAGATGCTGGTAATTGCTTTTAACTGAGAACTAAGACCAGGCATTCTTACCAACTGCAAAAGGCAAAAGGGATCAGTGTTGTTATATGTAGTACTATACTGCCACCTGGTGGCTAAGATATGAATAGTCAGTAAAAGTCTGAAGGTTGATTTACTTTATTGAATGGATATAATTTGGGTCAGATTGGTGGAGGTCTGGTAAACTTCTGGTGTGGCTGAGATTAGGATAAAAATCTGGACTTCTGGATTTCTGAATTTCTGAATGTGGAAGAATACCATGATTTATTGACTGATCCTGTTTAAGATTAAAGGAACACAATAAATTCATTATCATACATTGTCATATTTTCATCAAAAAATGACAGAAGTCACTTGAAAATCAGGTGACATGACTCTTTTGTTCTTCAGTGTGTCGGACTGTTAAACCAGAGTTTGGTCCGTGGACAGGACAGGAGTCAGGTTACACTGGGCTCTGGTGCAGTGCAGCCAGCTGACGAGTCTGTTTCTTTAAAGACCAGTGTAGGCTATGCAGGAAGCACTGAACATGATGGGGAGTGGTGAAACCAAGAGTGCTGCTGCTACTTAGTCTTGATGTCTGATGTAATATGTCTATAGTGATTTTTCTATCTGACTAAATGTTGGGTCTGTTCCAGCTACTCACCTTTTTATATAGTTATCCTTCGCAAACCTGAAGGGGTTCACAAAGTATTGTAACCCAACTTCCACCTCGGTGCTTCCCGGTCCACGTGTCCTCACTTTACCTGCAAAACAAAGACAAAACCTTTGTTATTATTACCTACAGTCTGCGAAACTGACCCATGCATGTCTCTGTGTAGACTATGAGGCAGACCGAAGCACTAAAATGGGACAGAATCTGATTTCTATTCCTGAAAATGTAATGTATTCTCTTATAATCTAATATTGAATAGTCATATTTAGTTACATAATGCATCATGTTGTCTCACCCTGTGTGAGATTAACTAAACCTCCCAGCGTTTCTGTGACACTGACAAAAGGTGGAAATAGGACCAACTATAACAACACACACATAGTATAAACCTGTCACAACATGGCCTGTCAAATCACATCACATGATGTGACATTGTGGACCATCACTGACCTTTCTGTTGATATTGATTGATAAGATCAGCTTCACTCTCCTCCTGTGCACTGAACAGAACAGCCTTATCAGCCACGACTCCATCGGTCCAACACCACTCATGTGCCAGTGAGCTGATCGATGGAAGGAAGGACCCCTACAGGAAACACATTAAACAGGTGAGTGGAGCACTGCAGGTGGATGCAGGGATGGGTGCAACTGTCGCAGTGTGTGTGTGTGTGTGTGTTTGTGTATGTGTTTACCGGGGGCAGGCCGATAGAGAGTCAGTTGAACCTCAGGTGGTGAATTCTTGAACAGCCTCAGCACTTTCTACAGAAATGAGAATGAACTGTTAACAGTGACAACAAGTTGCACTGGTATTTAATATGTTTAAAATACTTGATTTTTACACAAGAAAATTACCAAAAAATTACATATATAGGTACAAACATATTGTGTGTTTATATGTACATTCATGTGAAATGAGGTCAGAATATTGAATCTGTTCAGGATAAACACTCTCCACAGAGAACCAGTGCTTTGACATGTCATACACCTAAAGGTGCCCAGTCCAGAGGTTCTTACAATACAGTAATCAGTTTATCTTAAGAGGCCAGAGAAAACAAAATGAAAGCAAGCCAACACATGGTACAGTTTTTATGACATCACATACAGCTTTCACATGTTGAAGAAAGGCGTTTAACTAAAACTGGGCTATGCCAAATGTCTTAAATGGAAACATGTAAGTAATCTACATTTATCTGTCACGTTGACCAGAAACGTAGAGTGCAGTGTAACTCTAAACAACTCTAACTCTGCACGTTCAATTGCCCATAGGTGTAAAGCTAATCCAAAATTAAACAAACACTTAGACTTACACCGCTGGATGTACAGTATTGATTGTGCAGTACGAAGACCTTTACAAAGCTTAACCTCACAGAGAGCAGCCTGATCACCTGAATCTGACAGGATACTTGTTCCAGCTCCAAAACTCAGATAATCTTCTGAGGTAAAACCTAACCTGAGGTTAACTGTTTGTAATCGACACATACCGGATAGGACAGCTCCTTTAGGGATTGGCCATTCACAGCCAGCAGGACATCTCCCTCCTGGATCCTGCCGCTCTGCTGAGCCGGCTGGCCTGGGAAAAGCTGCTTTATCCGGACAAGGCTGCCAAAGTCCCGAGTGGGCGGATCTAGTTCGCACATGAGGAAGCTGAAGCCGAGGCCATTGGCGTTCTTAGTCAGCGTTACCTCCTGGGTGTTTTCTGAGGGTTTCATAGTGATGAGGCGAAGATGTTGAGGAGGTCAGGAGATGAAGGAATATGGGAGAAGAGAGCAGATGGAGGGAGGGTGTATAAGGAGGAGAAAAAAAGATCAATGTGATTTGAACTTTTGCATGAATGCAAAATGACTTAAATGTAAAAATAAATGAAAAAACAGCAGAAACGTTACTGTTGCATAATCCGTCTTGGGAATCTTCTTACTAAACAAGAAATGCAGAATTGGTATTTGTTTTATAGGCTTGGACTTTGTCACTCCCCACAAGGATGCAAGGCGAATGACCATAATAACTTCCGAATGGGAAAATGAAACTCTTCCCCGTCCCAGCACAGTCGTCTAAAGATACAGTGCTTTCCAGTAAAACCCATAAAACTGGGTATGTATGTACTAGACAAAGGAAATAAATTAGCTAATACAGGGGCGCTTGTATCCCAATGCTGCATTGCAGTAAAATATCCCCATGTTGAGCCCTGCATAAGACCCAGCCATACACTGATAATCCATATCCATCTTCTAATAGATGAGCTGCCTGACTGATGAATTTCCTTTTGGGATGGATAAAGTTATTGTTATTATAAGGTGCAGTATTTTGTCCGCAGAAAAATATTGTCATCACAGAAAATCAAGACTTGTTAAATCAAGATTAAAAAATCTTGACTTATCTTGAATCAATACTGTAATTATAGCATCAATACATGTTTGTGGTATAGGGTAGGTGGACATTTTGAAGGTTCTGATGCCAAAGGAAATTAACAATTCTTGCCTCGCATGTGAACGGTTGTGAAGACGTTAACCTCAGATCAGGAGGAAACTAACTCTATCACATTATATCGCACGGCCCATTGTGTGATTTTCAGTGGAAGAGAGAGAGGAGAGATGTGGGATGACAGATATAGAAGAACAGGCCTGAGGATAAGGAAGGCCAGAGGGATAAGAAGAGGAAGGTCAGGGTCAGGAAGGAAGATCAGGACGAAGAGGAGGAAGTGTGTGAAAGTTCACCTTGAAGCTGACTAGCAGAGTAGCCTGGACGCCTGGTCGCCTATTAAGGACCAAACAGCTTAGAGCTGACAGGTTCTCTCATGAATGTTCCTCCTCAGCAGTGTGATTCGTGACTGAGTTTCTGTCTCTCAGGGAACTGCACCAGCATTACAATACAAACATTACATACAAATGTTCAAATTTGTTTTTAGCAGTTCCCAGAGAGAGATCCTGGGCTTTCTTTGTGCGTTTTGGACACCGAAGTTAAAATTACACTGGACTAGCTGAGAGGTCCTACCATCGGTGACAAAGCCGTATTCCTTGGGCCGCTCACTGATCGTGTTTGGAGGGCTGCTGGTGGAGCAGCTGTTTTGTCTCGGCTGGCTCGAGGGTGGACTGAGGCTCTGATTGAACACACTGCTGCTGTTGTCTGTACTGACAGAAACCCTGGGCACCTTCACCAGCTCCCTCTCCAAAACAAAGGTTACCACCTAGAGGAGACGAGAGGAGAGACGAGGATTTGGCTTGAGCAGGAAATTGCAGATAATTAAACAGCATTATCATTACATGAGTTAAGTAATTAGGGGGGTGCTCTAATAGTCCTCTTATTTTACCTCTCCGGTTTTACTCAGACACTCCACAGCCTGCTGGTAGGTGATGCCCTGGAAGCTAACACCATCCACCTCCAACACTCTGTCACCTGAAACAGAAGCAGATGGGAACAAAAAACTTCACATTTTCACTGTTCTGTTGTTTGCTGAGTGTTTTTCAGCTTTAGATCATTGTGTTGCTTTCCATTTCTGCTCTGAAAGTATCAGGCAAACACCAACACATCAAATTCCTCAGTGTTAGCAACTGTTGAAATCAAACATCCCATTACCAAACCAGATTTTTCTTCATAAGGACACATGTAGGCCCTGATATTGTTGGATTGGTTATCAGAGCTGTAATACCTGTGTGTACACGTCCGTCTCTCTCAGCAGCCCCACCAGGAACGAGGCTCTTAATGTAGATTCCTCCATTAGGAAGGCTGGTGTTGACGCCGCCCTGGAACAATCAGTGACAGAGGCTTTTAGTTCAACTTTCATAAGTGATACACTCATGGCAAGGAGGAAAAACACAGGTGTAATAAAACTAAGGGGATCATGTTTAATGCAGTGGTTATTGCATTCACTGGTGGACAGTTGAATTACTGAAGTAATTTTGAGGTACTTTGTTAGAGTATTGACCAGTCCTGCAGTCTTGTACAGTAAAGTTAGCTATTTCTGAGTAAGGCACACTTTATAAAGTGTGTTTGAGATATAACTAATGGCTTTGTGGATTAGTAAGGAATCATAGAAGAATCATAGGCCATTGATAGGCAACATTTTCCAATCAGGTTTCAAAACAGATTCTACATCTTTTGAAATACTTTTATTTCAGAATATTTTAATACTTTTAAGGTCGGAGTATTTTTACACTGTTGAATTGTACATTTTGCCGGGGAAGCAGAATATAAGAATAACTTTTCTGTCACTGGTTGCAGTGCAGCCTGTAACACAGTGGTGATGAGTTTGAGTGAAGTTAAATATACCCCTGTCTCTCTCTCTCTCTCTCTCTCTTGCGCTCGCTTCCTCTCTCTCTAATCTTGTCAGACCACAGATGTTAATCAGATCAAGAGGGCAGACATTTTGACCCAATGCTGAAGATGAGAAGCTCCACTAATTGTCCTTCTTGACTGTTCATTCCTGATGTTTTCAATCAAGTTCTCTCTAAACAAATTAATTATGGGATTTTGCAGGCTGACATCAAAACCACTATTTTTAGATGTAAACCAATCATTTGAGAACAGAAAATGTAAACATTGAGGGAGATACTAACAGTAAATTTCAATCCAAAGTTCAAACAGTGAAATTAGATTTGTGGAGGGAAGCAGTTTGAAACCTCCACCGCCTTCTCTAATGCTGTTAAATGAGGTGACATCAGTGGGGGAAACAATGACTGAGCAGTGGAGGACATTTAGGGCAAACCCGGGCCGGGTCGCCAGTCCATTATAGTGATGCCATACACAGACCAACAGCTATACGCGCATACATTTACACCTATGAAAACGCATACTCAGAACCTAGAAGAAGTATTTCTGGAACTCACAGTGACGCTGATGCCCAGACTTCCTGCTATCTTCGTGAGCTCCACAGTGGTCTCCTCCGGCCTCACACAGTTTTGAGAGGGGAGCAGAGAGCAGTTGTCCTAAAACCAGCACATACAGAAACATGATTTAAGAGGCCGCCATCAGTAAACATCACTAGATAGACATCATTTCATCTGTACCATCGCTATGATTCTACCTGTGCACCGAGGCCTCGTACTTCAGAAGGGACGTGCAGCCTGTTGCCGGTCTTCGGGGTCATCATGACTGAAACAAGCTCATCCAGGTTGTCCTCTCCTGATTGGCCATAGGTCATCGGTGGAGCTTGGGATTCATGATTTCTCAACGCAACAGAGCGCACGCTGTTAGGACTGCTGGTGACTGAAGACAGAAATTACAAAATTAAGTAACTTCCTGTAGAATTTTTTTTTAGCAAATTTTCCCAAAATAACAAGCTGTTCCTGTTTTGTCGTCTAAATGTGTTGAATGAAGTGTTGGGTTTATTAGCAGTACTGTACTGACACTGTTGAGCTAGTTAGTTAATACTGTTAACATTGGGTGTTTTATGATAGGATTTCATATAATAATGCATACAAGAATGAACAGTTAAACAATACAACTAGGGACAAAAAAGGTACTGTACAAAACAGAAAAGGATTGAATGCAGATGTCATTTTCTTCTTTCTCTTAATTCAGAGCAGGTGCATTACAGGAATAGGGATATGACTAAATCAGCCATAATTCATGCAAACAAAGAAGGGTAAAAGTCATAGCCACACAACCATCACACGCATACAGTAAGGACGCACACACACGTATACACACACACAGAGCACCTTTTGGCTGTGAGATAATGAGCTGCACCTCCTCAGGGCTACTCTGCATGACCTCTGCTGCCTCGCTAAAAGTGACGCCCTCCAGGCTGATGTGGTTCAGAGAGATCAGACGACCACCTGAGGGCAAAGGTCATAGTCAAATGATGCTGGTGTCCAGTAACAGTGGAGAAGTGAAAACTCCCACCACCACCGCTTCTGAACCCACGTGTCACCCTAAAGGCCTATGACTGAGTCCAATGGACAATCTCTGTCCTCATCTGCACTTCCCCGCTACACTTTCCCAGCATAGATTTTCTTAAAACAGATAACCCATAATACATGAGAGCTTTGGTTTGGAGGTATTAATCAATGAATAATGCTTATTTTAGAAAGAAAATAAAAGCAAACTAGTGGCAACATTTTTAGGATTAATGTTCGATGAGGACAAAGCTTGTTTCTTGTTTGGGAATGTTGAATTCCACAGACAGTGAAAAGTGAAGCTTCAGTAACACACTGCACACTGTTGCTATGGTGAATGCAAAATTTATCTGCTACATGACCACCTACCTGGTCTGATGCGTCCATCTTTATCAGCTGGTCCACCAGGCACAATGGAAGCAACAAAGATGCCCAGGTCGTACCGTCCCACAGTGTCCTCTCCCACTATCACAATGCCTGCAGGGCACAAATCATGGGTGTGTCAAGAAAACCCACAAGAAGAAAGACCCTTTTTTCCATCATCGCCATGGAACTTGCAAAACATGATTCACCGCTATTTTCACAAGGTTTGAAAACTACATTTTGTTCATTGTTTGTTACAGTACAATGAACTTACCAAGGCCAAGCTTCGGGTCTTTCTTTAAGGAAACACATATAACTTCTCTCTCTGACGACGAACCCATCTTAGTTGGAGTTTCTGTGAGATATACAGTGAAAGGAAAGAGAAACACTGAGTTGCACTGCAGAGATGTTACAACCTTGGCATTGCTGCTGAACTCTGTCTTATAAGCACTGCGCACTGACCGATTGCGCCGCTGGATGAACTCGCTACAATGCTTTTTGTGGAGCAAATACAGACTTTGTTCTCAGCTGACACATATACTGCTACATTCAGTGGAGCTCATCCTGTATCAATATTACCGCTTGAGGTAAAGACATTTCTGCACACAGCTCTTTTGTCTGGGACAGAAACCCTAGAGCTGCAGTTCGGCTCTTATCTTGCTAGACCAGCCGCCTTTGATAAAGTAAACCACTGCATAAAGCAACTCAAGCATTCTAATAAGAAGATCTCAGGCAAAATCCATTCTTGTTTTTTTCTTCTTTTCTTTTTGATGTGTCATAGGACAAACATCCATTTCCCAAAATCTCTCTACAGGGATGCCCCAAGAATGTGATAAGAGCATGAGGGATAAAGAAACATCACCTACTAATACAGCACCCTTAGTGTGACCTCTAATGTTTCAGACTGATCAGTGTTTCCATCACTACATCATCATCATCATACCTGCCCCATCATCTTCCAAGGTTGCAAGAAGGTGTTATTATTGACAACCAAATATCCCCCTGGAGCATGTTGTATCTGTCTCCTGATGGTGTCTAAAGTTAAACATGTGACAACCTGTCACAGGATCCCCTGAAAGAAACTCAACACTCTCATATGCTGATGGACAATTTTTGGGTTTTGACATCAGTGAGAAGGAAGCAGGAATTAAACCACCAACCCTTTGATTAGTGGCTTACCATCCCTCCCTGCTGAGCCAACAAGCCTCAACAGGACAGCCGATGCGGGATGTTCCTTTCTTATCTTCAAGAATCTCCGGAAGGTGCACCTCCCCTCCCAACACCTCAAACGCCCCAACATGGCTAACTGACACTTACTGTGCTTCTTTACCTGGTTCCCTTGCACTTTGTCTTATTAAATAGACTTAGTAAAGCCTACTCCAAGGTCTCCTAGGCCCTGTTCAGACTTGTCAGTATCTGCTCCAGGTGATATGATCACTAGTGGACAGCTCTAAGTGTAGGTGTGGACACGCCCCAGAGACGATGCATTTGAAATCTGATCACTCAGACCACATTCAGAGGTGATCTGGGCCTCAGGTGACTTCTGAACTGATCTTCTCTGCCACAGTCTAAGTCACAGATTCTTCATAATCCAAATATTCTGCTATTTCAAAAATCAGATTTCACAGTAGTGTTGTATGCAGTGATTTGCCCTACTGTGCTGAAGCTTGGGAGTTGTCCTACACCTGCTAATTTGCTTTGGATAATAGCATCTGCTAAATGAATAAATGCTATGTAATGTAATGCGTGCTAGCTAGAGTACTTGTGGTACGCCATCTGTCATGTGTAGGTCATCAGTTGAAGGAATGTGAGGAGCATGCCTGGTTATACTATACCTCTAGCTGCTGGAGAACCAGATGGGGCTTCAGATCCACTCCTCTGAGAGAATGCTGGGGAACGCATACCAGTGCTGCTGCGCTGACTGCTGGAGCAGGTACTGCAGAGGAAACACGGAAGAAAACTGCCTTTCAGAAAGTCTGGAGCAAATTGTTTCTTAATGAATGAATAAAGAAATAGAGCTATTTGTGTCTTCAAAAGCAACACAGTGGAACATTTTTTTTTTTAATTTTTTGAGGTGATGATTATGTACCTCTGCTCATTAAGGCTCTGACGCTGCTGTTTAACACGAGCCTCAATCCTGGCTGCGACGTCGTCACACAGCTTGTTCAGGGACTCGTCCTGAGGCGTGTTCAGGCCGCTGTCATCCTGTGGTGTTTCTGAACATGAGAAGGACTTGCGGCGGCTGCTCTGAGCGCGACACACTGCTGCGTACTGCACAATGTTCGCCTCTGGAAAAACAGAATGAGAGAAACGTGGAGTTTTCAGTAACTGACATCAGTTTTTTTTGTTTTTTTTATCATTTTACATCTTTGTTAAATTGAGCAACCGACCTGAGACCAGGCTCTGGCTGAGCTGGCGAGAGTTCATCTCATTGTTGAACTTGTGCTGTGCTGAACACAGGTTACACAGGTATTTGGCTACCTTCGACCTTTCTGTGATGAAGGTGTACTTCTTCTTGCTGCCACGGCACTCAACTACAAATTTACGCCTCTGCAGGAACAGGAAGGAAATTGGTTTAGAATATAAAAACCAAAAATGCCACATTTTGAGTTTTGGAAAAAATTTTCATTTCTGAACTGTTGGAGTTTCTACTCACATTAGAGGAGATAGCTGCCGTCTCCCTCCAGTAGAAAGTCTGACTGGTGGATCTGCAGCCGTCCTTAATCTCACAGACGATCACTCCTTTGGCACAAACCCCGAGGATAATCTCTCCCTCTAAAAGCTTTTTCTCACGCATCACACGGTGAAACAACACACCGTATTCAGGCAACTGCTGACACACCTAAAGGAACAAGCAGTTGTACTTCACGTGACACGAAATGTAACCATAATATAAATACAGCAGGGTCACCATGATCAGATGATGATCTTTACTTTCAAATGTGGCCATTTATTTTGTTACCTTGAGGAACTCCAGCTCTGATTCATCGGTGAGCATCTGAGCATTGTTGGTGTGAAGTCGAAGCAGCTCTTCCTGAATGTAAGGCAAGGCACGTTTCTCCATAACACTTTTGGAGACATACTGGTCAGGGCGGTAGTAGTTCCTCCCATACACCTAAACACAACAGTTCAACAGTATTGTTCATAGAATCCAATATTAATATAGATTAACATGATATATTTTTTTAAAGTTGTATTAACATGCAGATCATAATACTGTTTTAGGAAAGAAAGAAAGACACTGAATATAGGGAGGGAACAGAAAAATATGGTTTCTTCACTCAGAAAGCAGTAGGCTTCTGGGAAATGTAGTCTTAAAGACACAATGGCATCAAAATTTTATACCACCTGGGGTTTAAATAGCTAACAAGGAGACTATTCCTTCAAAACAACAGGTTTTGTTGAGATCTTTAGGTGCACAACCTCAGGCATACAATCTCCATACTCCGTCTGCAGGGCCAGGGCCCCAAGGTACAAAGCAGTCTCCTCATGGCAGGACAGCCTGTCCTCCAACAGGTCTCTCCTGAGCTGCAGGTAGTACTGGTGGCGGGTCTGTTTCTGCCTGATGGAGAAGACAGCACACAATTGAACAATAATGCTGGATGTTTTACACAACACAGTTCATGACTATTACCATTTTTGGTAATGATGTGTAAAAAGAAAGGTACTTACAGAAGAAGTGAAATGTCATTGACAAAGAATTTGACCCTGAAGAAGAGAACAAAGGTGGTTGTAGGCACTTTCTTCCAGCTATCTGGAGCAACTTTGGAAATCTTGGTGTCGTTGTCCACAAAGAAAAACTCATTATCTGATGAGAGAAAAGAAACACATCGTGTGGAATAACTCTCACATCACGTTAGGGTGTATCAGTCAAGCGAACAGTCAGATCCTTTAAATCACTCACTGACACATCAAACTTAAATTCGTCTGCATCTTTACCATCAATATAAGCAAGGCCAAAGTAGAAATGTTCCATCAGGTTGGAGTGAGCCACAATCATGTCAAAGACGTCTCCTCCTCTGGATTTCACCTCACACTTAACCAGGATGGTCTGACCGTTTGGCATCACCACACTCAGCTCTCTCTGGGTGGTTGGAGATTTCCCTTTCTTTGACTGCCAAGAAAGTGACACACTTTTAAAAGAAAGAATTTCAGATATATTATTTGTGTAACTAAGAAAAAAAGAGAGAAAATGACCTTTTAAGCCCTTGGTGGTAAGGTCTGCAATTTTTACGCATGGAACCCAATTTCATTCAGTTGAGTTCCATGCATAAAATTGTTTTTTTTATTCTAGTCATTTTGTACATGCATCATTTCAAGTATGTTGTGAAACACCGATACTCTCAATGACTGAACCATTGAGATGAACCCTGCCCATATCTAAACTGATGAACACAAATACTTGGCTGTTATCAAAGTTAATTAGTTTCCACTTTTATTTCAGGCAAGAGATGTGTGATGTAGTTGAAGAATCATGCCTAAAGTGTTTGCGTCTATAATTACAAAGCTTAATTGAAATGGCAAATGGGATATTCAAAAAGTTAATTGTCTAAAACACTTCTCAAATCTCCCGAGAACAGTCTCCACACACACTCTGAGTAGGTGTGTCACTTTAAGTTTATGTAACCCACTCCCAGAATTTATCTATGAACTCACCACGATGGATCCAGGCAGCTCTAAGACAACCAGTGGCTCGTCTACCATTCTGATGAACTCAGGGCCCATATCCTGTGAAAGAGAGGAAAGAGGAGTGAGGAAAGTAACTATGCCATTGACCACTCTTGGTAACATTATCAATCAGTGACATAGATGGGACTTGGACTCCGGTGTTTGAAATGCTGGAAAGCAAAGGGATGCCATAGGAACTACAGAAAACAAATGCAAGACAGGCTTTTAATAGTGGATATTAACTTAATATCAGTGCTGTGCTAATTTATATATGCGCCCCAGCAATGGAAATTTCATTAAACAATGCAATTATTTGTCTCACCTTCATTCTCTTGTCATTCAGACTCATTGTGGATTCGAACTGTGGGAGGGATCTTAAGTTGGCGTTACGATTACCATCCATGTATGGACTACATGGGCTGCGGCTCAGCTGCTGCCAGCTGGTGTAACTGTCTCTGTGTCGACCTCCTGGGGGAATCCTGGGAAAAATGAGTTTTCCATCATCAGTCTGATGGGAGTCGAGATCTGTCACTCATGAAAAGACGTCTAGCGACCAGACAATATATTTTAATTGCATCGTCAAAGAGTCCTTTTGGGGGTGGGTTGTCTTCCCGACATAGTTTCTGTTTCTTTTCCCACAGTGACTTTAGCATTTAATCTCACAGTCTGTGAACTGTGAAATAAACAACGTATTATTCTACAGTGTTTTCAAATATGCAAATGGGTTCATGACAGCATTTTAGGCACTAGAATTATGAAGTGTGTAAAATCTGATTGGACACAGACTTCATACCCTGTGGGCTCGGAGGGATAACATGCTCCTGAGAATGTTCTGGAAATCTTCTTCTTCAATGCCCATGATGAGTTACTAAAAGAGCCCCCTGAAAAACAAATTGGCATGTCACAACTACATCCACATGCTAATTTTACACTTTCTTGCTGAGAGTTAAACGAAGACAACCATACTCATGTCTGTATGCCAAACATAAAGATACAACCAGGAGTTGGTTAGCTTAGCTTAGCTTATCTTAGGAAACAAAAACACTGGAAGCAAGAGTGGAGGGCCAGCCTGGCTCCACTCTAAATGTATTTAATAAATAAACAGTCAGTGATACATTAGTTTTATTTCAGTTTTAAAAATTGTATCTAAATGTGTAAATTTATCAGCTTTACAGGTGCTGAGAGGCGGATTTTGGATTTGGAGTCAGGCTAGCTGCTCAGCCCTTCTTCCAGTCTTTAAGCTAAGCTAAGTGGCTGCTGGCAGTTGCTTCAACACACAAGTGTGAAGCTACAGCTACAGGAGCCAGTTAGCTTAGCTTAGCATAGCACAAGACTGGAAATGAGGCTATGCTTGGCCTGTTGAAGTGAAAAATCTGCCAACCAGCACCTTCAAAGCTAAAGATCATCAATCAACACAAGATATCTCTTTGATATTAAAGTATAATATCGACGTGTTGATGAGTGTATGGACTCAAAACCAACATGGGGTAAAGCTAACATGTTAGAGAGTGAACAGAGACTGGTGTCTGTCTTCTCATCTAACTCTCAGCAAGAGAGAGACCAAGTATGTTTCTAAAAATGTGAAACTACTGCCTCAAATCTAATGAATGGGATCAGTATCTTACTGTGTAATCTGTCCCTGACCATTTGACTGCGGTCTGTTAGGTGGGATCCATTCTCAGCCATGGACACATGATCAACCTGCAAAGATATCATTGTCCAGCTCAAGGAGGAAGCAGAGAATAGCTACTGACTAAAAAGAAACTAATCTCAACTAAATTTGAACTGCTCAAAACCAACTATGACCTCACATAACCATCTGAAACCAAACTAAAACAACCGGCCACTGCACATTTGCGGCAAACTCACTGAGTTTCTGTAGACATCTTCAACCAGCTGTCTTACGAGGCGATCGGGAGGAGGCAGCATAGCAGCCTTATGGTGAAGTTCACAGGTATCCAGCACTGTCAGGAGGTCGGACCTCCTCACCAACATGTCCTCACACATACTAAGCAGCAAACCCTCCAGCTCTGCACTTAGATGGACCGGCTGCAAGGACACATGTGACAGGAAAACAGACGATGCACAAATACTAGGAATACAAAAGTGAGAGTTTGAGCAAGGGATCGTTAAAAGGAGGAGGAAAATACCTGATTATGAGGTAGATGATAATCGACGCACCAGTAAAAGGTCATCCCCAGTGAGTACACAACCATCTGATGGAAAGCAGAGTGAGAAGCATCATGAAAAGTCCTTTTTTCAAGACTATAGTGCCAGTGCGTGTGCCATTTTTGATTTAATGGTAAAGGTCAGTACATTAACCATTAGTGTATATCTTTTTTTTTAAGCCTAAAGGAATAAAACTCCCCAGTATTTCTCAACAAAATATGCAATGACATGTAGAAAACATGAAAAATAAATACAGTCTGAGATGTCCTCCAAACAAGTACACAAGCCAGAGTTTTCTGACCTTTTCAACCAGAGTCCTGGTGGAGTTAGCGTGAGAGTGCTGGACCTCAGGAGCCGTGAAGGAGGCCACGTCTTCATATCGCACATAGCTCTTGAAGGCCAGATTGCCATTGGCCGACAGCAGCACTGAGCTTGGACTGAGCACGCTGCACATGTTGCCTGAACCTGAGCAAAGAGCAGCACAGAAATCAATTTGCTTAGCAGCTGAAAGGATTGTGAACACATTTGTGCTATATAAGGTTCCACATCCTGTAAAAACATGCTTGGTAGGAAAATAAGCTTGGTGAAAGCTAGTATGATATAGATATTAAAAGAGAACAAAGACAGGGTGAATGAGGGGGTTAAAAAGCAAATACAACTTGGTCATATGAATGTAAACATTACTCACAGCACATTTTAAACCTATTCTGTTAAGATGCTCTTGAACGCACCTTTGCACCAAGCCTTGTAGCCATGCAGGTAACAAGTGGATCAGGGAGGAAATACAAGTTGGTGTGTAGTTTTTGGTTACCTTTTTTGGAGATGTCCAGTAGAGCCTCAGTGGAGGCGAGCAGTAGACACCAGACCTCATCCTCATCCAGCGGTGAACCCCGGGCCTCCAGCACCTCTGCCAGGGTCACAAATGTACCCATTTCTGCCAGGACATACACATGCAATATATACATTTACTGAGCACTGCAGGTCAGTAGATGCTGCTACTGTGATAAAATGTATTGGTAAAAGACTGGATTTTTTCAGTAGCAAACCCCTTGTGAAAAATATCCTTGATTTTTGATTTTCAGGTGACAAATCTCAGTGCACCTGACAAGACACAGTGTTTCAACATTTTTTGCTATGAGAAAATAACCCAAGTTATAAGACTAGTATTTAAAGGAGGGGGTGTTTGCAAGAATGTCCCCATTGACAAAAATCCCACTGAGATGTACGTCAGATGCGGCAAAACTGGGGTCAGAGGTCAGAGTTTCAGACAGACGAGCTTAGGGTTTAGAGGAATTAGATCTAATTGGGAACAAATCCAACACTCCACTACTACTTTTGTGCATTGTGTCTTTTGTGTTTGTCAAATATAAGATACATCTAAATGAGATTTTGTCTAGTTGTGTGTTTTGTGTCACTGTATTAACTACACTCTTTTCAAGTGAGTCTGGTGAACAGTTTTAAAGCTCTCATGTACATTGAAGGATCTCTGACATGATGAATTACCCTGAGAAGATTTCAGTAATTGAAAACATCCACTTCACGGATGACTACACATCATTAGTCCTGTCAAATCAATTTCTTCAACAAGTAATGAATGCAGATGTCTTGCATAGTTATTTGGATATTTTCAAACATTTTTTTTGATGGGTACATTCATTTCTTTTACATTTTAATTGGATTTATTTGCATTTATGACCATTTAAGAAAATAATACACTGACTGATTGATTGATTTATTGGTCAGTTAACTATGGGAAAAGAAATAAAACAGACACACGGGTTTACCAAATGTGACGTAGTCAAACTTTCAGGACTGATTTGTGCTGTTTGTACATATAAACATGTGAAGAGTTATTTAGCATAACCATGGTGCAGTTAACATTAGTAATATAATATTTAAGGGTGATGGAGTTTAATGGAATAGTATATAATACTTTAATGATACTGGAAATAACCAGCAGAACACATGCTTTAAGTAAAGCCTTAATTTTTCATTTGGATTTTTAATGTTAACACTGTACTATGACATAGTACCATGTTAGACTCCTACCCCCAACCCATTTGTACAGGAATGTACAGGTTGTGGCACTAAACAGAAGGAGGACCAAAGTGAGATAACTGAGATGGTGGATGGAGGACAGAGGATGAATGTGGAGACTGAAGTAGTGACAAAAAGAAAACTCCTGACTTTTTAAGTTTGTGGTATTAATGTGCTGCGACTAATGACACTGGTGATAGTAGATAAAGATCTAAATCTGATAAATGACCAAATTATCAATGTGAGATATTAACATGACTAATGAATAATGCCTATATACTGGGTTTCTGCCTGTTCTGTCAGTTTAATGGATGAATGTTGGTGTGGAAGCCTCTAGGTATTGTCTTATAATCTTATTCCTTCTCCTATTAGAGAAAAAGAGGAGGAAATGAGGGAATGTTGATATCAGTGTTTATTATCTTGATGATTTTATATCTTTATATTACTATAAAATGTTTTAATTCAATTGAATGTACTGTATTTTTGCTCTTTAGAAACTGCTGTGCATACTTCCACATGAGCAGAATAATATCACGTCAGAAACCACACTTGGCACTGTAATTTGATACATTGCCAAATAACCCAGCTCAGTTAATCAGGTTATGTGTACTCTGATTTAATTCAACCAACTTAGCCTCAGGCAAGGTGTCTGTAGCTGTGATAATAGGTGTCATTTTAATGTGTTTATGAACATATATAATAGAAAAATAGAAGTATATCACGCTTGTTAATTTGACTCAGTCAAACTCAGTTGTGGAGAATTTAACCAAAATTAAAGGTTGTCTAAAGTCACTGAATTTATCCAGGGAGATCTGATTGAGCCCACGGGTTCCTTTTTAAACCAGCATCCTATTTCTCCCTCATATTGTTTGAAGTATTGCTCAGTTTCACCCTGTGACCCTGCAAACTAACCTCTACTACAGCTTTGATTCTCGAGGGAAATTAGAAGTTGTTACAGCAGCTGACATAAAGAAAAGAGAACAGAAAACATGCTGAGCGTTGGTAATACGTACCAGCTGCAAACAATGGAGTCAGCACTGGCTCTACAAACACACACTCTAGAGCTACAGGTGGTTTGATGAGTGATGCTCAGACTAGAAAAACATATGACGTGTTTTTTTTTTACACATTATGTGGCCTACCTTATTTCATCCAGTATGTAAAGAGCTTCTTGTTAAGTTCCTTCAGACATCCGCCGCTCTAATCCTTCCTCTTATGCATCCCCCGCTGCCATTTCCCCCACCTCTTCCTGGTCCGATTGCTTTTGTCTGTCATGGCAGCTTGTCACACATGACAGATCAATTGTCTCACATCTCTCACAGAAAGGACACATCAGCTCCATAACATAATTTCCTCTGTGTGAGCGACTAATGACGTGTTGTTTCTGCGTTTTCCGTCATTTTCTCCTATATTTAGACTGGGGAACATAAGACCATAATTGGATTTGCAGGGCAAGCTAGCGGCAGATGGGGCAGCAAAGGACCAATCCATTGTAGGCGGCACTGTGGTAATCTGATGTTTCAACCACAAGTGACACAATAATTGTCCCACTTTCTTTTAGCACCTTGCATAGCTTAACACACAGCTGACTAGGTAATACGTATGGCTCTCTAAATAACCAGATTTCAAGGAAGATGTTACATGCTTATGCACTGTTCTGCTGGAATCAGTGATTGGAGAGACGTGTAAAACCTTCCTCAGTTTAAGTAAGAATGACCAAGAATGTATTTAAAAATCTGAAGAGGGTAAAAGCACGATTTTAAATGTCACATAGATAATGTCTCAATTTATCAATGGTGAAAGTGTATTGGTGAAAGTATTTTCAAAAAAGGATCTTTGTAATAGTAATATATGCAATATATAATATGTTTCAGGTGCATATGGACAGATACATCTACACCTTACGTCTGTTGTGCAATATTATTTAAATGCATCATCTTTTATGTGCTTTCTTGGTATATATGTTTGTTTGTTTTGCAGTAGAAATATAAAATACTAAAATAAAAGCAACATCCAACAAAAACAAATGTTAAAACTATAACTGAATAAGTCTCACTTCCTTGTTGCCCTTGTTGTTGTTGGCCTATTTAATAATGACAAACGGTGCCCTAATATTTTCATTGGACTTTTATATAAAAAAGCTCCATGCTGCATAAGTCCACCTGTGTCTTCGGTTTACTGTATATAAAGGTTTGAGTGTCGGGATTTAATTCGTAGCTTGTTACCTCAAAAAAGAAAAACCTTTACAAACAATCTTAAGTGTTATGTCAGGTATTAAATTGTCTCAATCGTTTAAAAAGATGTTTTTTGTAAACATTATATATGCATGTTATATACTTGAAAGCATTATTCAAAATACGTCCATGAATATAAGTGATAAGCATGGATGTATAAAGAGAACGATAATATATACGATAAGTCGTTGTTTTCTCTATATGCAGCGTCATTTCATGTATTTGAAAACGTTGCAAAACGCTCGCTTCCGCTTTCCGGGAGCTGCTGCCGGGAACGCGCAGGCGGTCTTGAACGTGCCTCTGGTGCTCATTGTGCAGCCGAGGAAACATCGCAAGCTTCCGACGACGTCGGTATGAAATGGCAGAAACTGCTTGTGTCACGGAAGCACAAAGATTAGGTTACGTAGGAGCTACACATGTATTTTGCGGTGATCCCGACCTGCTAGTGTGAGGGAAACGGAACTACATCTGGACGAAAAAAGGGATTAAAGTGCTGTTTTTTCTCCGAACGACCACAAAAAGAGCGGCCGGGTTGTGTCTCCAGCAGGCAGCGAACGGCGACTGCGGGTCGACACTGTAGGAATTAACCGGAGAGGGGTGAGCTCGACGTATGGATTTTTTTTCTCCATGTTTGACGTGTTATTGTCAACTGTTGGGGGATGGGGGGCGGCCAAATTTGGGTCACACGCGTTAGTGTGTGTAGGTGTTACTACAACATACATGGTGAGCACCACAGCACGGCAGGACAGGTCTGGCCTAACTGGTAGAAGGCGAACCAGACTGAGGGGCTACACTGGGAAGCACACCACTGTAACCTGTAGTATCGGTGCTGCTACACACGTTAGCCCTGCTCACCGTGTGAACTGCCACCCGGGTGGTGCGCTGCCAGGCTCACAACTAGTGGAAGATACCACGAAAACGCCTTGACCCTCGGTCTGTGGTCACGTAAAGTCCGGTAACGTCCTCCGTGTAAACACAAACCACTTCGGATACATGATGTTTTTAGCTAGCATCCGCCTGCGGACATTCACCGCTGTGGAAAGCTCTCATACATATTCATATTCATATCGAGACCAAGGTGAATTAACTCCATTCCTGCGCTGTTAACAGAGCATAGGCGGGTTTACACAGGCTGTTATCCTGTAACGTTTAACATTAACATTGAATTATTGAATTTGTTATCTCGTTATTGAATTAACATTACTGTTAATTCAATAACAACTACAACAGATCAATGTTTGGCTGCACACAAGGCTGCAGTCCTTCTGTTTATGTGGCTTCTATGTGATTTCCATAAATGCTAATCTCTCACTGAACTGCACATTTAAACATGATTGTGAAATCCTCTAATGGCAGTTGTATAATATTGCACCTCGGTTTCTCTTTTTTTAATGCAATCTAACTGGCACGTTACAGTTTCTGTCCTCGTAACAAAGTAATGTATCTTATCAGGACGGTAGATCTAATGTGTACAGTTTGTACATCTCATCAAATGATCATTCTGCTGATAAACAACCTCGTGTGGTGGTCAGGACTGTCCCCGGTCAAAGGTGCGCCTGGCTTACGGTGTCACAAGTTGAAGGTTGTGTGTGCATCCCTGTTGTACTATTGAACAGGTAGAAACAGGTGATGCAGCTCTCAGACTGCATTGCACATCCACAGCGAGGTTCGCTGTACAATCTGCCAAGATGAGAGCAGTGGTCAGCCAAAAGCACCTAGAAATCTGACTCCTGCACCAAATGTGAAAGTGGTGTCCCGCAGAGACGTGGATTAAAAACCCTGACTCACGTGATTATGAACCCACATTCATTCAAAGGCCCTGTTGGGTGATGCCAACAGATTCAGGGGCTTTCTAAATGCGACTATTGGATATTTCCACTTTGAAAGACTGAAACATTGTGTGTTATTGTCGACTGATTCCCACGGTCACCTTGTGATGAATCGTGTAAACGGGTGGTGTTGATATTTGTATCCAAACTTCTTATTGTACCCACAGAGGCCTTAGCAGGCAGAGTTATTGGTTGATATAAAAACAGCCTATTGTGCTGGTTGACCTGCTCTAACCTTGCGGCCGAGATCAGCCCTGACACACACACAAAACCCACAGTTGAAACGGTCATGGATGAGTGCAAAAGCAGTTTCCTTGAGCAATAATCATTCCTGTTTTTCCACACTTTTAGATCAAGTTAAAATTCTCTTCAGAGAAATGTGTTGTTTCAGTTGTTGTTTTCTCTCCTTGTGCAAATATGTGTTACGATTACACCTGATAAAGATGTTCAAATAAGTCATATAAATAAGATCTGTCTCATCTCTGATCAGGCTATTGTCTGTAACGGCGTATTGCATATAAGGTGGTTGATTGGTGAGCTTTCGTTTTCTCCTCCGACTACTCATCTTTCACGCCTTAACTCCCTGAGTTTTGATACCACAACGGTATCATGGTCCTTGCAACCCTGGTATGTCTGCATACCAAATGTTAGGTTGATAAGAATATTTCTTATTCTTGTGACTCCTCAGGATTTACATTAGCTGGGGATTATTGGTAGAGCTGAGCAGAAACACCCTTTGGTTTGTCCCTCCTGATGATCAGAAGACAAATGTGCTTTATGGCCTTTACTGGCAACAACGTTTGGCACACGACGTGGCCTTATGGTCTCTTATCAGTGGCACTTACTTTGGCTGGATGTCCGAGTGGTTGACTGATTAAATCCGACTGTCCTAAATAGCCAGTGGACTCGATTGTGGTCGTGTAGATAAAACAAATCTGTTTGATATTTGCAAGAATCTACACGGTAGAGCGACTTGAGTGAAAGAGGAG
Source organism: Selene dorsalis (assembly GCA_900303245.1). Taxonomy (NCBI): domain Eukaryota; kingdom Metazoa; phylum Chordata; class Actinopteri; order Carangiformes; family Carangidae; genus Selene; species Selene dorsalis. Next base: position 19,381 of record OMNW01013107.1, on the reverse strand, counting down.
CAGAC
>OMNW01013101.1:12356-27514 GCA_900303245.1 Selene dorsalis | reverse complement strand
CCAACACCCAGGATTGTTGCCTCACACACACCCACACATATACACACACACACACACACACACACACACACACACACACACACACACACACACACACACACACACACACATATTACTTCATCACTGCCTGCGGGATGGGACCTACAACTGACATCTGCTAAGCCTGTTTGTGTGTGTGTGTGTTTGTGCTTGTGCATGTGTGTGTGTGTGTATGTGAGTGTGTGTAAATGTCTCTATGTAATTAGATTTTCTCCTCTCCATAAACTTGTCTGTCTCCGTCTCTCTGTGCTGCCAGCACAATGGATCAGTTCAGTGTAAGGCTGTTCCTGGGCCAATCACAAATCTTTGTTTCCCTATACAGATTAAAGTGAAAATAGTAGTATATCCACTGCTAACGCTGATCAGTCTCCTTATGTGGTGGTGTGCACCTTGATAAAAGAAACAGCTGGATAGGTTAGATTTTACTACGCTTCCTGTCTCTCAGTCACATGTCACTAGACTAACCATTCAGAGGCTAGAATGACTGTGTGAGTCTGAGAATCCGTGTAGATGATAGTGTCAGTGTCAGGGTAGATAAAGGAAAATCCTGACTCATTATGTTCAGTCTTGCTAATAGAAATCCGTTCTGTTCCATTACTGTGGCTTATAGGATTTCCTGACTAGTAACCATGGCAACCTACACTGCTGAACTATCCTGGATAATGTAGGTGCATTTCAATGAATATCAAACAGCCAGGGACAGAATGTGTCAAACGTCCTACATTAACTTTACCATTACATTTGACTATTGAATACAAAGGAATAAAATGTTTTTTTTTTCTGAAGCTCGAAACAACGTATCTCTTTAAATGTGTTGGCTGTATGTTTATGAATTATACACCAACGATTGATATGGTAGTTTATATATGTTTGACACTATATTTGTTGTTGTAGACTATACTGTAGGCCACACTATATTGATATGTATACCTCCATGCTGACTTTCCCTGATGAACCAGGGCTGAAGTCTTCATACATTACATTATATATACATTTTACATAATGTTCACAGCACTTTGATAATACAATTATTTAAAAAATATGTTCATATACAGCAGATCCCATATTATATGGATGGGTTTTAGGATAGATGTCAGTCCATATCAGGAGGGTTTGCTGTTGTTTTCTTTCTTTTTGAGACATGAGACATCTACTATTTGGCTATCTCTGCTCTGAGCTGTTTGCAAAATGCAGCTTTGTCAAGCTTGGTTGGAGTGAACATTGACTTGCCAGAACTAAATTGTTTTAATGGAACAACCTGAGCCTGAAGTAAATGAAGATGTTAAGTCAAACTGTGCTTTTACAAGTACAAGTCTTCCCTGTAATAAGATTATTAGGACTGTTTTCAAACACACAGCTGTGAATATCTAAACTTGATCAGAATGGAACAAGAATTTTGTGAAGCTGAAGCTGGAAGTTGCATTTCTGTACAATCTATCACATGCGTGGCTTTAACCAAGAGGATGGTATAGAGGCCTGAATGGTTGACTCCTACAGTGAGTGGATGTGGGCTCTGCTTTGACTTCACTTGGCCCTTTGGAGGAAGAGGTCACTGCAAACCCACACGACCCTGTTGAGGGATCATCTTTATCATACGATGAAACATTTCTGTCACTGCAGTAGCCGCACAGACACACACCTGGACCACTGCCCCCACCTGACCTGATGAACATGTGACCAGTGATGGTGACCTCAGACAGTTGGTGGTTATTTCATTGGGAAAACATGATATCATTTGCCTTATAACTTGGTGTTTATTTACAGTTCAGGTCTAGTCTACGTCAGAGCAGTATCTGATCTGATCTTTGATAACACTGACTAATAAACGACAGAAGCCTGCTCTGCAATAATCCAATACGTGTCATGTTTTTCACTCTGCTCAATGTCCTTCCCTCCTCCCATTAACATACCCTTCATTATCCCTCCATCACACCACGGTGGAAACAGAACAGTGGTCCTTGGAAAGCTACTCAGGCAGACATCACCTGTTACATTTGTATGACTGAGTTTTTTAATGTTTTTAGATTTGCAGTGTCATATTTTTATATGTTTGACTGTGTATTATTAAAGGTCCAGTGTGTAATATTTGGCAAGGTTTATTGGTAAAATCTGAATATACAACCCATGAATATATTTGTATAAGTGTATAATCGCTATAAAATAACATTTGTTTGGTTTTCGTAGTCTCATGATTATTCTTTTATATATACATATAGCAAGGGTCTTGCTTTAGAGAGTGTCACCATCTTGTGCCACCGTGTTTGTACGGCAGCTGGAAGGGAAAATCCAGCCAGAGAGCGCGTTTTGCGAGTTTTGTGTGCATAAATAAACCAACGAAGAAGAAGAAGGTTGAAGGAAAGAAGAAGGAGGAGGAAACAGCAGAGAGAGAGAGATAGTAGTTAGTAATGTGGTTTAGATCTTCACCTCATCGCTCGATGCTCCTGAAATAATCCCAGTCATCCCAGTCAAGGAAGACACCGTTTCCACACAAGTTTTTTTGTCCTCAGAGGCCACCGTCACTTTGCCAACAGGAGGGGTGAGCGCTAGCGAGTGAGTGAGCGCTGCAACCTAGAATCTGAATGATAGATGTCATGGTTTGAAGTGAATTAATCTGTTGTATGTGTTGAGACTTCAGAAGTCAAAATTTGGGGTTATATATTGCATTGTCTGAACTGAATTATAATATTATACTATGGTATATATATATTTAGACAGATGACATAGCCCATCCCCTCGATGATCAGACCAAGACCAGCTTTCACATAGAAATGCAGCAACCAGTAACCTACAGAACTCTAAGACAGAACCACAGCTTCCCATTTCTTCATCTCCCCCCATCTCTTCAGGTCTTGACTGTAGGCCTCCACTTGGAGATCTTAATCTGTGCTTGATAACAGAAGGAACATGAGGTGATTTATTGGCTTTTGCAACCCCCCGTCCCCCTCCCACCTTTGTCTTTTATCTCCTCCAGCTTTTTGATATAGCCTCACCAATGTTTTTGTCAGAGTAACGGAACACATTGCACTTGTCTATTAACTGTTTTTTGAGGCTAGTTGGCTGTGTGGAGCTGATGGTTGGCTGAGTCAGCAGAGGACGTTTTTACAAACTGCAGATGGAAAACACACTTCTGACTCAGGTACTTCACAAACTGCTGTGCTTTCCAGAGATGAGGTAATCTCCCTTATGCTGCTTTTTACTGCAGTATGCATGACTGTAAAAGACTATGGCCGGCCAATTTTCATATTTGGCCATAGGTTTTTCAAATAGCCTTGAGTTGATAGTACATTGTTTCTCACCCAGTCCCAAACTTGTTGTAGTGTTAAATGCAGCATCACAGTGATGCCTGACTTTTCACTGAAGACAAATCAGCTATTATGCTCTTTTGCAATTCATTTCTTTTCAACTTCATTCAGTTTTGCATGTAAATCAAGATGTTAAGTATTAAAGTATTAAAGGATGAAATTCTTTGTCTTCTTTTTTTAAATTGCCTTTTTTCTGTTTGTTCTGTTGGTGTCCTGCAGGGTCTTGCAGTTCAAAAACTCGTCCCCCTGTAGTTTTATCACATTGACAGTGACATTGTTCATAGTGGTGATCACCTGTGCAGGTCCAGGTTTACATTTAGTGTGCAGTTTGGCCAAATACTCTGCTCTCATGTTCTCAGAAAGAAAGTAGAAGATGACAGATCATCCCTCATTGTTGTTCTCCTCTGCGCTCCCAGCAAGTTTTTGTTGCAACAATGACATCACCGGGATCCAATGTCAAACCGTCTTTGTCACTGTGTCTCTCTATGTTGACAGTTTCACAGTTTGTCAAAGCTGCTCTCCCCCCTCTATGAATTTGGGATAATTTGAACCTTTTATTTCATATTTCCACTCTTCAGTGGAGGTCTTCGTTGTAGCTTTGACTTCAAATAACTCCTTCAATTTGAAAGTCAGTATTCTGGAGGCTGAGAGAGTGGACATAGGTCCTGTAATCACAGGACCAGTTAGACAGTCCATCCTTCGATGTTAGTAGCTGAATTGTGTTTGGAAAGCAGCCTCTACAGTGACATACATACACTAATGAATGCTAGGTTAACTTGGTTTGGTTCAGACTGCTGGGTTATAGGTTGGGTAGGTTTGTCTTAACATTGGGTGATGGGTTGAAGATGCTCCCTGAAATCTTGGCTGCGGTCCTCCATGTAGATGTCAGCCTGAATAGGCAGTAGGTAATTATACAGTTACTATAGATTTGTGCCACACACTACATATCAATTTACTTGGACCATCAGTCTAAAGTTTCTTACCATGTTTTAACACTGTAAAAACAAAACAAAACAAAAAAACCCCTCTGTTATCACTTAAACCACTTAATTATGCCACTTCATTTGCTATTTTGCCACACACAAAGTGAGAAAAGAAATTCCAAAGTATGATTTTTTCACACATGTTATGCTTATTTAAGTTTACTATGGGCATGATTTTAAAATGAAAATGGAGTGGAAAATGGAAACAGCATTTAACATTTCATTTTAAAGTCTTAACCTGCTCAAATATTAATATGCAAAATCATAACAATAATAACTCATGAAAATAAAAATAAAAAATCACACAGCCTAGCAGTTGTGAATACCATCAATATTACATATCTTACACACAGGGCCCTATCAGCCAAAGACCGTAACAGGACAGGATCAGAGGAGGTAGGTCGAGAGACTCTTAGCCCCGATGCTGTATCAGGGGCCAACGCGTGACTCAGACTGACATACAGTAAGCTCATCAGTTGGATGAAATCAAAATACATCCTTAAAATATTGAATGTTTTCATATAGGAAATAAAAAAAGGTGGACTCTTATATGTCACGTATTATGATCATGGTAAGTGTTGTACTGTGATAGACCAACTAATGAACATTCCAGTGAGCAGTTATTCACTGATAATTGTTGAAAATGTTGTAAAAAAAAAAAAGAAAAAGAAAAAGAAAAATAAGACAAAAACACAAAGAGAACATCATGGTACAGTGATAATAGGGTTCTGATATGTGTTTGAATGATTTATATCGTTTCCCTCTTCATAATGAAGAGACAACACAAAGGAACAAACTTCTCAGAATCTATTTATATCCCTCTCTTCCTCTCCCTCTGTGTCATCACTTTAGCTTTCTCCCTCACTCATGTCTTGCCTATCAATCAGACAGGAGATGGACCGCCTCTCAGCCAATCGGGCCAATCCATGATTGATGCCACCATTAATTAAGAAGGATATTCTTTTATTTCAGAGAGCCCATCTCCCTGCACAGTCAGCCTAATGACAATTACAGTTTGTTCATTAATAGATGGCTTTCCTCCTCCACTCTGATAGGTTGAATATGGAGGGAAAAAAAAAAAGAAAAACTACCCGGCTTCAAAATGAAAGGTTGAAAAAAAAGAGCAGAGGTGATGGGCAGAGGGATCTCTGTTTGTAACCTCTGAATGACCGGCCCACTTTAGTACTGAAACAAAGTTGCCAGTAGTTTCTACAGTAAATATGGCAATGTTTCATATTTTGGATATTTATTATTGATACTTAGCATACACTGTGGTGGATGTACGTGCCTCTTATAAACCTAATTGGTTTATTATTTTTATGACAAGAAGTTTGAACAGCATTTATTTGGAGATATAATCACATAGACAATAAGGCTAACAGGTTTTACTAAATGTAATACTAATTCAGTAAAATGCTGCCATACAAAATGTCTCAGTTAGTCTTTTAGACTTGTGAGACTGCTATGCATGAATGTAAAAATATAATAGGGGGTGGTATTCCCCTTCAGGCTTGGCTCCTCTACCAGAGGCCTGGGAGCCAGTTCCTAGGACTGCACTCCTCTGGACAGAGACCTTGAATGTTGTTCCTGGAATCTGCTGGAGCTGCTCTCCCAGTCTGGGGTCCCAGCCCCGAGTGTTCCTGTGACCACAGGGACCACTAGGCTTCTCTCTCCACATCCTTTTTTACTTCTCTTTCAGCCTTTGGCATTTCTCCATTTATCACTACAGCCATGTGTTTGTGTGTGAGAGAGTGTGTGTAGATCAAGCTATACAGATATATAGTGATGGCCAAGGTGAAGAAAAAAAACCAACTAACAGCCACTAAAAATCACACTCAGAAATAATTTGCAAAATGATTTCCAACCAATAGAAATGCAAAACAAAACCTTCTTTGTCTCTCTGTCTCTCTCCACTCTGAGCTGCAAGGCTCACACTGTCACTACTCCCCTGTTTGTACATGTGGCATAAATGTTGACTGTCAAAAATATTATCATATTAAAGAGGAGGTAAAAAAGTGGGACAGCAGGGACAGACCTCTTCTCTGCGAGGATTTGTGTTTGTGTGTTTCTGTCTGAGTTTATGTCTCTCTTTCTCTCTCTCTCTCTCTCTCTCTCTGTGTGTGTGTGTGTTTTAGTGTGTATGTGGGATATAATAGATATATTAGACATGCACATGTGAGGAATTGTAGCATGTGTGTTTTTTTTTCTTTTTACTGTTCTTCACAGAATGACTGAAACATTTTTAAAACAGTAAAAAAAAAAAACCCTAAATAGATCCATTTGACCAGATCATAAGATAGATATTGACAATTAATTATCATTTATTATTAATTTTTTTTTTTATGTAACTGTAGAAGAATATATCAAATATTGGACAATTATGCAGAAATGTTTAGAACACACATTTAGCTGTAATATGTAAATGCGACTAGTAAAGAGTTAATACAGAGTTTGGTGACAGTGTAAGTATAATTTTAATGTGGTCATGAAATGTGTCATGTGTCAAATCAGTGAAAAGTGATCCACAGACCAGTCAGTAACAGCTGTTGGACTGACTCTGAGAGAGATTAACAGTAAAATGTGAAGTCAGTACTGAGGGTATTAGTGATTTAAAAAACTGTGGAAAATATTAAATGTCAGTTAAGAGAATATATGAGCAGCTGGATTTAAAAATGCCCACATTTCTGAATTAAGTCCTGACGAAGGAGGGAAAGTCAAACCATGAATTAGGTGTGGACAGAATGAAAGAGGATTTGAGGCTGGCTCTCTCTCTCTGTGGCCACTTAGAGGCGCTCTGATACCACACATCACCTCTCTCTGCTCCTCACCCACACAGTCTAAAGCCACTCGCCTCACCCTCTCACCCTGGTTCATCATCAGTCTGGTTCTCACCCGTATCTTCTCTATCTGCCCTTGCTTTTCCAACACGAGGCACATTGTTTGCACATATATATAGTTATATTACATATAAATCTAATCATAGCTACATAGCAACAGTAAAGTGAGTGACTGCACTTCAGCAAATAATGGAGAGATGGATGTGTGATTGGCAATGAGCGTTAGCGATTCATCAGGTTTACAATGTTGCCTAGCAAAGTCAGCTGAGGAAAACATTCTCATTTTTGGAGACATTCATCTTGAAGGTTGAGACTCCAGCTTCCAGAGTACCAATAGCTGTGTGGAGGGTGGTAAATGTGATTCATATCCTGTAATATGTCAAGCACTTTAAGGTTCAACATCATATAGTTTGGACATATCAAAATGTATTATTCATTGTCTCCTTTCTTCATGGTTCTTGACATTTAACATTTTTTTAAATGAATTTGTATGCATTTGTTTATATATGGAAGTGTTTAAAAGCACTGTGTTTTGTTTCCTCTAAATGGCCAAGAGAAGAGACAATGAGAGAGGGAGAGACAGGTAGAGTGCCAGAGAGACAGAGAGAGAATGAGAGACAGAGAGAGAGAGAGAGAGAGAGAGAGAGACAGGGACACAGCAATAAAATAACAATAATTCCATGATTGCCTAATTTTCAATGACCATCACAACTAGCCATATATTGTAGCTAAAATAACATGATTTACTTGGGTATCATTACACACAACATGTTTTTGAGCCACCAGTCATCACTGGGATAGTTTAAGCTATAATATCACATATGGATGTAAATATCTGACATAAAGAGAATGAAGTTTGCTACATATATTCATGTATTGTAAGGCAAACATCATGCAACTAAACTCATAGTTTTGTTTCGTGTGTGCTGAGTGTGAAAACTGATGTTACTGATGAGCAGTACAAATAAAAAGCTATACCTTTAAAGGCTCCATACAGTATAAAAGCAGATGTCCATGTGTAGTGTGATAATAAAGCTGCTCTAGGTTCTGTTCATGTATATATATCTATATCTATATTTATCTATATATCGATCTATATTTACATCAATAAAGTATCTCGATATTAATACTGTTAAAGTATCAAAACCTGTATTCAAAAACTGAGCCTTAAATCTGCCGTCAGGACTTCTGTCACTTTGTGATGTCACAACAAAGCAGTCACCACTCTCAGCTTTTTTCCAATCACTCAGAAAACAGTCAAGTCAGTCAGTCTTTTTTCTCAGCCAATCAGGAGAGAGGTTTTGTGCCCCTCTTCTGATTGACTGAGAAAAAAGACCCAAGAGAGAAGGGGTTATTGGAAGAGGGGGATTATGGAGGAGGGGAATAAAGGCTCTGAAGCTCTCGATAGGGGGGCTGTGGATTTCAACATCTCACCAGAGGGGTGATGGAGAGGGTTTTATTATTCTTTTATGAGTGGCAGTATTTTCTTATGAATATGTGACTTCATGACTATGACTATTTGATTTCAATGTCATTAGACAAAGTGAGGAGATTTTATTTAAATAACCTAAGATAAATATTCTTTATCTTAAATGTCAGCAAACTGATCATTCTGTTACATTATTTAATACGTGATTTAAAAAAAAAAAAAACTTTATTTGTGTAACCTTTCAGCTCAAATATTTGAAAGATCAGTGCACACATGTGGTCGGCCTAAGTTGGGTCAGCTCTCACATACAGGACACTTAATAAGTCTTCCAACAGTAGGTCATGCGCCGGCCCGTCTCTAACCTTGACGACTGGATTGACAAGCAGCTCAGTGCTCAGCAGTGAAATGATGGACTTAGGCAGGTCGAGGCCAAGGACAGAAAATGATGATTGAGTTGCAGTGTTCTGTCTGTGCCGGTGTGAAGACTTAATCCACATCAAAGAACAGTGATTCTAACCTTATCAAACACCTGGTAAAACAACACATTTCTACAAAGCCAAGTGCAACAGACAGCAAGTCTGTTTGGAAGGAGCCACTCCAACAGACACAGTTTGATTTTCAACACAAGAATTCAACAACAAAACTGTGCTTTAAGTCCCCGATTGATGCTGTGTGTAAAAAGGAACATAAGCATATGTACTTTTATCGTGAGCTTCACAGTTTTAACGTCAACACCATTTTCAGAAAAATGTTGTATTCCTGTTTTAATAACTCTGTTCTTACGTGTTCTTTTATCTGCTGGCATGGGTCACACAGGGTTCATGGTTCATGGTTACTTTCTTTGTACCCATGAAAATTTGGTTTACAGTGAGTCAGCCTCCTTTTACACAAACACTTACAAACAACAGAAGACAAGAACATGTTAGACAAAGTGATGACAGAGCTCAAGGCTAAAAGGAAAACCCCTGGCAAAAGCAAGATATGAGATATAAAAAACCCCCAAGAAACTGAAAAAACACCTGCATGGTATGTTGAAGGTGTGCAGCAAAACTACAGGTGCACCTTTAAATGACCTCCATGACCTGTACAGGGTCAGGTGTTTGAAGAAGACACAAACAACCCTGGCTGATCCAAGCTTTCCATTGTGCTGTGAATTCTTGTTGCTGCCATTAGGTGAGGATCCAATCTGCCACTATATGGAACTAACAGGTTCAAAAAGTCATTTGTTCCTGCTATCATAAGCCTAGTTAATAACTCTTCGTAATAGCGATCGTGTTTTGTATTTTTAGGGGCCAGGCAGCATAAGCTGCCGGGGAACCTACTGATATTGCAAGTATTCTTATTCTGCTTCTTCCTAGGAAGTCCTACTTCCCATTTATGAAAAATCACCAAACTTTGCACAGAGGTCCAGTCCCATGCCAGATTTACTCAACTCCAAGCCCATGTCAATATTCCTCTTTGAAAACTTTGAAAATTCCTAACAAATCAACCATGCATTTTGCAACTTTCACCAGAATATACCCCCAAAACTTTTGTAATTTCAAACTTAGTGCAAATTATGAAGTCCATCACTCTGTTTTTTCAAAAACTGTAAAACTTAACTTAATTAAACTTAATTAAACTTTTCTTGTCAGCCAATTTTTGCACTGCATCTTCAGACTGTCATCCACAAAGTTAACACCCAGATTTTTGATATCTGAAAAATTGAGACTACACTGCATGAAAACATATGACTGTAAACTAATACCAGCTAATTCTTGCTAAATACATTTTCAATCTTCCTGAAAAAAACTGACAATATTTTGGAGTCGCGGTGGAGTAAGTTTGGCAAATATCAGAATTTTATCTCATAAACTGAAGTCTTGAAAACATTTTGATTTCTGCTCTTGTGGGAACAATTGCAGTCAATGTAAGAATGGCATTTTTAAACATCAGATTTTCTCTTACGAAGCAAAACATTCATCGTTAAAAACAAATCACCAACACCTGTCAAGATACAATTTATGTATTATCAGATTTTTGTCTTGATAACAGAATTTTTGACATTTTGCCAATTTTGAAATTTGCCTTGACAACTGTTGCCTGGCTGGTGACTGCCTGAGTCCATTTGTTAAGCCACACACCAGGTTTCACTTCCAGCCAATTAGCTCAATAGGTTAGAGAATGGTGCTTGGTATCAGAGGATGTGAATTCAAGCCTCAGCAAGAATGGACATTATAATGCCAATGTTCTTGTTGTCTCCCTATTTTGTATCTTGTTACTCAGAATTGCCTAAATTTGTTCCAAATTGCCTGACCCTGACCAATGCTGTGAAGCAACTTTAATTCTATTTGTTTTGGTTAAGCCTTTTACCCAGGCACAATTGAACTGGTCTGAATAGGCAACTTAGTATAATGTTAAAGTAACATATGAAGTAACCTTGTTTGCACCACAGCCATATTTGGTTTGAACCACCATGGTTTAAATATCAATATTTTTCTCAGTGTTTGTCAGCCTGACTTTAACAGCAGGAAGCTTGTAAAAATTTAACATTATATTATCATGGCTAAATATTACATGAGTCATTCATTATTTAGGCCATGTAGATTCTGTGCACTGTAAAAGCCAAAACATCTTACAACAGTAGCATAGTAACACTAACATAGTGTTGCTTAATGTTAAAAACATTCAACTTATTGACTGGAACACAGCTGCTGTAAGTAGAAATCCAATCCAATAAAAACTGCCCATCAATCAACTTCAAGGAAGTCTCATGATCTGCCCATCATGTTTTTGAATTAGGCCACGTTTACACATACAAAGACAGATATTTCCCCCTGTACCTTTTCAAAAAAAACTCTTCCTTTACACCAGGGATGTCAAACTGATTCCACAAAGGGCCGGTGTGGCTGCAGGTTTTTGTTTCAACCAAGCAGCAGCACACCAGACCTGACTCAGTTAATCAACTGATCTCAGTCTTCAGACAGTTGATTGGTCAAACTGTGTGTTCTTGGTTGGTTGGGACAAAAACCTGCAGCCACACCGGTCCTTTGTGGAATTGGTTTGACATCCCTGCTTTACACAAACCACCATAACACCATCAAGAGCTACTACGAGCATGTCGAACCTATAGGTGGCACTGTAACGAGAGGCATAAAGCCATGCTAGCCAATCAGAATAATAGAAAAAACACAACAAGGATGAATGACATGAGTTATTTCCTGTTCCTGCCAAGATGGCACGTGGTTAATTTGTTTTTAAACACAGGTCCCACACATGACGCCGATGAATTTTCTGTCACATACTGTGAGGTTTCCCTCTGTCTATATGCAAACGTCAAAACTGAGTTTTCAGATGAAATCGTTTTTGGTGACTTAAAGCTCTGTTTTCGTATAAATGAAAGGTTAAAACTAGGGCTGTCAAAGTTAATGCGTTTTTATCGCGTTAACACATTATTTAATTAAAGGGATATTCTGGCATAAGTCTAACAGCACTCTGATTCATGGTGAGTTTAAAGTCTCTGTGGTGAGTTTAAGGTCTCTGTGGTGAGTCAGTGCGTTATGAGACTGACAGCTCCAGGACAGAGAAACAGTGAGGTCAACAGAGCATGTAAAATATCCATACATCTGTTCTTGTCATTTATTCCCATTCTGCAGCTTCTCTCCAGAAGTGACCACACAGGTGTGTATGTGTGTGAGTGAGCCCCCCCCCAGTTATTTCTACAGCTGGATTTGCATGGGCTGGTCTTAGGCATGAAACTCCTGAAAAGGAGTCCCACTTCGGCCCTGCATACGTCACACGAACGATTATGCATTTGTAGAAGAGTGTTGCTGTTGTGCGCGACATAGAGCTGTTGCTTCAGTGAGAATAGCAGAGTTTCTTTTTTTTTTTTTAATTGCCCGTTCATTCAGTTTGGCAGGGGGTGGTGCACCATCTTATAATGTTACAGAAAACCCTGCATATGTTTTTGCTCCTAGTGTTCCTACACTAGAGAATTTGTTCTTCTTGTCAACCAAACGGTGCTGCTCTCTCTGCCATCTTCACTCCCCATCTTTTAAATAGGTATACATCACTGAGTGTTGCTTATACTTTCTATCCATATTGCTACAATACCATACACTGAGTTTCTATTGTTTCGAGCAAAAAAGAAAAAAACTGCAATTAACTCAATTCTGAGATTAATCACGACTAAAAAATTAGCTTGATAGCACTAGTTAAAAGGCATGGAAACATCACTGTTTTCAGCAGTACTGGCATGAGCAGCACTGCTGTGCAACAGTAAACAGTGAATACAGGGACCATCCTGCAAAAGCATGCACCCTTCAGGCCTTCCAGTAGGCTTATAGCCAGGGCTGGATTGGCCATAGGGCGTATCGGGCAATGTCCGGTGAGCTGTTGCTATATTTTGGGCCGGCACTATAGGAGTGGACTAGCCATCTGTGTGTTCTGGAGAATCACAGCCAGTAGCCCATGACGGCGGGCGGCCGCCACGCAGTCACCATGACAGTCGAGTTTATCTGTGATCTACCTGTTGACCCTTAGAAAAGCCACTCATGATCGTTTAGTTATGCTTGCAGAGGTCTATAGTTGAGCGCGTGTGCAATTTTATGTAAAACAACTTTTTGGTAGCTGCTCAGAGGATGTATTAGAACTTTCTATTGTTAATGGAAAAACGGCTGAAACCTTTGCAATGACAGCGAAGCAAACAGCTGTTCATGCTAATGCGAGCTAGAGCAATAGCAAAACTAAAAACTGCCTCTTTAATAGTGGTGTATTAATATGTCCCTTTGTAGGCTACTGGAACAAAGGAGTCAGACCAAATCAGGAAAAATAGACCTAGGCCAGAAGAACACTTATGTATGTGGACAATAAATACAAACATTCATATACATTCATGAATATGACAACAAACAGATTGAGCTATCGTCTTTGAAAAGTGAGGGACCTACTTAGAGTGGAAACCAGGTACAGAGAGAGGGAGACAGATGAGGGGACAGACAGGCAGTCAGGAGGTTACTTAGTGTGTGAGTTCAATACTGACCCACCCAATATACTGCAAAAACAGCCTGGCGTCACCAGAACACTGTGTGTGCGTGGGTGTGTGTGTGCATATGAAAATGTCTGGCGTCACTCAGACAAGCCACTTGTCCAAAACACACTGTGTATGTGTGTGTGTGTGTTAGAGAGAGAGATTGATTTAGGTGGAGCCATGGAGGTAGAGACGCAGAGTTGTTGCATTTTCAGCCAAACTGCAAAATCAATGCAAAGTGGATCTGAATGAAAGGAGCACACGTTGCTTTCATCCAATGTATTTGTGTGTGTGCGTCTCTGAGACCCAGCTGGTAACCCACGGCGACAGAGCGCTCTCGGCCATTACAGCTCCAGCGTCTCTGCGGCGACCATTAACGATAATGTTGTTGTTGCCGTGGCTACAAATACACTCGTTCCACTCCATTTGCATTTGGAGAGAGACAGTTATGGAGAAAACACAGAAGTATAAGATAAAAACACGAGAGAAAAAAGGACAGAAAGAAAAGATATTCATGAATAAGAGTTTTTTTTTTACATATTTGTTTACTTGCTTTAATCCTTTTATGACTCATTGTACATCTATCAATGTATATCTGTGCACGGCAGTATCAAGAGCAGAAGGCTTTCAGTGTGTGACATCAGCATGATGCAGTTAAAGTTATGGCCAATCCAGTAATCACTCGATGGCCAAAAAACATTACGAGTCAATTTAACACTCGTCATATTGATGCACTTATGCACTTTGCTGATATGTCCATGGGTGAACAGTACCGACCTTCATTACCATAATAGGTGCATCCACATGAAGAGGAAAGATGGAAAAGCTGTAAGAAAAGACGAGTGATGGCATCCATCAATATTTCACTTGTGCATCCTTCAATGGGGCCAAACTCACCGGCCCTACTGCTAATGCCTGCCAGTGTGTATTATTCTCTATCACTTATCATATATTTAAACAACTTTTTTTAAATTTTGACGTTTTACAATCTGTATATTTAATGTTCTAATGCAGTGTTATTCCTTTGTTTCCAGGATTACAAGGATGCACTGATTGCACACAGGTGTGGAGACTTGCCAGGAGCCACAAAAGGTAAGCCCCGCCCACTGCTACAGCTCAGCGTGTGTTCAGATAACCTGCCAGCTCCCTGGAGGCGACCTGCATGTGTCCAGCCATGTTCAGTTGCTCAGTTCAAAGGAAAATGTGAAATGAAGAAGTGAACAACAGTTCATCAGTTGGGTGACAAGAAGTCATTTCCAGCATTTTCCCCTGATTTTGCCATAGTAAGGTTGACAATTGAATTATTTTCAGGTACCATTTAATACCGCTAATTATCAGGGATGTTAATAATAATTTGGAGTTTGAATTTCACAAGTTCAACTCAGAAATCCTGACTCAGGAGGGAGAGCAGAGGACTTTTTACAGTTGGAACAGCAGCTTCCTGATCTCAGTGTCTCAGCTTGACTCGGGCTCTACCTCAACCACTGTACCTGACTGTGCTGTCACCAAATTTCACATATCAACAGTAGATGTATTTAGAATGATATATAAAAAATGATG
>OMNW01013098.1:16683-31273 GCA_900303245.1 Selene dorsalis | reverse complement strand
AGGGAACAGAGATAGAGTGAAAGACAGCAAAAGACAAAGGGGAGGGAGAGAGAGAGAGAGAGAGAGAGAGAGAGAGAGAGAGAGAGAGAGAGAGAAACAAATGAAACACCAAAAATCAATTCTGCCTATAAAATAAGTATAAATTATTCAGCCTGACAACAGTGTAGGTATTTCTTTTAAACAAACACTCGAGTGAGAAGTGAATGTGTGTGTATTTAATGCAGGCCCGTTGTGAGTGTGTGTTCCCATTAGCCCCTGTAGCTTACACTGTCCCAGTTCTGGAAGGTGACACACTTAGAGCTTTATCACCACAACTCTGCACTAATTATCAACATGCTTCATATTTGACAGTGAGTTAATTGGATCAAAACCTGATGTAGAACATGGACTTGTGAGGGTCTGGGTATCACATGAGATTGGGGCAGAGAGAGCCAGAGATGTGATGGGAGGCAGAACTTCTTTAAACACATGTTTGTTGAGCTACATCCAAACATTACATAGTCCTCTCGCACTCTGCTCTCTGCATGACCCCTCTCCTCTGCTCCTCTGAGTCCTTACCTCTGTCTTTGTAGAATTTTCCCCCTCTCATACTTTCTTACCTTCCCCATCATCATTTCGGCCCTGTCTCTCAATCTCTTCCAGTCCTGTCTCCTTTTATTTTCTTCTTAACGTGAAATTCCAACATCGTCTTCTCATCGTCTGGAGTCAGAGGGGGTTTCAATAATTCATCCAGTGTTTGTCTGAGAAGAATCATGCTCAGGCAAGGGTGAGACTGAGGGCCTCACCGCCTTTCATCCAATTTCTTTCTGTGGTCACAAGCAGGATTGATTATGCAAACTGGCTTTAAAAAAAAAGCTCCCAAACAGTCCTTGTTTTCATGTTCTTATTGTGTGTGGTCATTCTGACTCAGTGAAATGTGATCATTAGCTGTGAAAATACACAGCTGGACTATTGCTTTTTGGCCAATTTACAGTTTCACTTCAGTGAAAGAAGCAGTTAGGCTGATGCAGTTTTATCTGTGTCAGAGATACTGTCAAATTTATTCCCCCCTTCCTCTTCCTCCTGACTGCGGCAGACAGAAAATAAAACTCCACACTAACAAAGAAAGTAATTGCCAGACTTGAAGAAGTTTTTTTTTTCTGTGTTAAAAATGCAAGAGAACCTATAAACCACAAACTATCACTCACATAGTTTCATAAAGCATCTCAGAATCTCTGTAACACAGTTATTAGGACACAGCGAGCGGTTTGCTTCCTCTACATTATCACTACATTAGTTTTACCCGCCTGTGTACTTGGACACGTTGGAATGTTTTCAGGAGGAAAACCATCTACTTTGGAGTTGTGATGAAGACTGACAACGTGGTAAAACCGAGCCGTGTCGGGCCGCTCATTTTGACAGTTCATCAATTAAACAGCCAGCACGCCCACATTGTACCATGTGTAGTCTAACAGGACATCTGGGACCCTGTCGGTTTCGACCCTGTTCCTGCTGCAGTTCCTTCTGTATTATTTTCCCCCCGCTCTGGATCTATTTCATTTCCAGTCACGGCAGCTCCGGAGGCTTGTTTTACACACGCTGGTGGGTGTATGCTGTGTCAGGCTTTCTCAGCGTTATTGATATGATTGCCTCTGCTGTCCACTGGGATGTATAAATTCATAACCGCCATCAGGTCAGCTAACTGTCAGCTAATCGCTACGCTGGTCACAGGACACGTTTGCGGGACTAAGGCTTCCTGGCCTCGGCGGGGGCTAATACCTAACCTCGCCGTGTTTTCGCTTCACACAGTCTGCGTTTGCCAGCTCTCGGGGTCAGTCAAGCGCAGCTAATGTCATGCTGTGGTTATATCCAGTTTATATTTGTATGTGTAGCTCATGCAGAATCTCTGCTTTATAATTCCGCCTTTGTGTGTTTGGCTCAAAGCAAATTTTAAGATAATGCATGGTTAGTGGGTGCATACATTTTCAAATAATGAGGAAGTCAAAAATGCAGCAGCTGTCTGCTTTTCATTTTCCTAAACAGTAGCTCGGGTAAGCCTGTGTGGATTTTTCACAAGCTATGACAAGGCATTAAACTGGCAGCTGCTGAACACGGTGCACTCCCAACAGCAACATCTGTGTGCGATTTGCCTGTTGCGTCCTTGTCAGACTGAGTTCACGTGAATCGCTATCATTCATTTCAGCAGGTGGCATTGGTTTTCTGTAGAGAAATTGTTTTCCAAATACACACACACACACATACACGTACAGAACACACACCTCAGGGCCTTTTCAAAGTCTTCTCTTGTTTCATTACCAGCATCACCGGGTTTTACAGATGTGAACATTACCGCACCGCACACAAAATAATGGCCCTCCTGTTCTGTGTCTTGACTCGATGACATCATAGCGCTCCTGTCGGGGAGCGTGGTAGCTGTGAAACGGTTTATGTTATGTAAAACATATCGTAATGGTTTAGCAGTGTTAGTGAGCCTCTTTTAAGCCCGCGTGGTGATTGTAAAAACACACATACATTAGTCTTACCAGCAGGGGGGAAAGTACCATTTATGTCCCAGATTTCTAGGTAGTGCAACAGCATGTCAGCGCTCTTGTCACTCCTTTTCTGTGAGGTGTGAGTTGGCAGCTTTGTCAGCTGACAGTCAAGCGAGGGCTGACGACAGAAAATTCCCCTTTGCAACCCTGACATCAGCCCTTCTTCACTCCCTTTCAGCTTCAACTCGATTCCACCTCTTTCTTTTCCTCCCTACCCTTTCCCCCCCTTTTGTCAGGGTTCTTCCTATCTCATCATTGTAATTCTCTTGACTTGTCTCAGTTTTGCTCCCTTACTTCTCACTATAATATCACACACAAAGAAACACAGCTAGAGAGGATTTTTTTTTGTCAGTTACAGCGTGTGGACCAATGGCTTGTCATATCCACAGCCTCCTAATTGGTGTCACACAGTGTCAGGGGACTAGGAAATCTCATAGCACTATGGAGGACATCACTGAAATCTGTCTCCACACTTAACAAGAGAAAGCTTGCGACAGGCGCTCGGAGGAAAACAATACGCCGCGCAGTGACATAATCTGGATGTATTTCACCGCGGATTTGTCGGGATAAAAAGTGTGATTATGAACTACGTCTAACCCCTGACTGCCCCGAAATCTAAATATGTCTCTGTGTCAAAGGTGGAGAATGGTGAATATTCTCTGTGGGGTCTTTGACTTCCTGACTTGTATGTGTTGGCACCGAATGACGTGACACACTCTGCCAACCATTGTCAAAGTGGTCAACAGTTCCCCTAAATAACACACCCACAGGAATTTGTCTCAGTCTGCTCGGTTTTAAGAAAATAAAGAGAGGAAATGCGGAGAAGCCATGTTTGGTGTTCGCAAGACTAGAGAAAGTGAAGCGCTAACATTCTGAACGTCTGTGCCTTATCCCTGTTTATTTGGATCTATAACATAGATAAAATTAGTCTGTGAATGTTTGTGTGTATGTGTCTGCGGTGGTCTTTATGTTCTGTCAGGCACCTGATCTGTCATTTACATGCTTTACAGGATACTGCTCTTCTTTCTTTTTTCCATCTTTGACCTCTTTGTCTTTTCTCATTGGTCAGTAGCTCTTCCTTCATGTCCCTCTACTACTCCCTGTGTGCCAATTATGACTGGCATTTAATGTCTCAACTTTGTGCTCCGCTGCACACGGACAAGGAAAAAAAACAAAACAAAAAAACCCTTGAACGAGGGAAGCAGTCTCTCCCATCCTCTGCCTCCGTCCTGCTGCCTCTCTCATTGCCTCTCTCAGCAGGTAGACGGGGCAGAGGTCTTGGCCCTGTGACATCACAGCTCGCTTCTTGTCTCATGGCGGCTCAGATTTCAGCACCGCAGATTAGATTAGGCTCATATTGGCTGTCTGACTCACTGTCCTTGAGTTGTGTTGAGCTGTGAAGGGGAGCCTGCATGGGTGTGTGGTCAAGGAGGGGTAGATCTTCATTGGATTTTTGCCTAGATGGAGATAAATCCAAAACAAACCTGCAGAGATTCTCTACTCATCACTCTTGCCGCAGTTCCTCATTTACTTTGTAATTCAGAGCACTGCCTTGTCCTTCATAAAAGTCTCATCTACTTAATGCCTCTGCTTTAATTTCTCATATTTCCAGCTGCATTTTTAGCAGTATGGCTGTAGGGACGGTAATGTCGGCCAATCTAGCACATGGTCAGACCGAAATATCTCAACTTAGTGGATGGATTGCCATGAAATGCCCCCCTCAGGATAAACTGTAATAACTGTGGTTATTCCATGACTTTTCGTCTCACATCATCATCAGGTCAAAATAGAAATTTGTCCAACACTTTGGTTTATGACCACATAGCAGTTTATGACCCCCTCTTCATAATAGTATTTACACTGACCCAACAGATCCCACCAAGAAGTGCACGTGGCAACAGGTGGGTGTCCATATACCTAGACTCGATGGGTTAGAGAGGAAGGGAGAGGCAGTAAGACTAAGCGACTGTAGAGCTTTGCATTAGGCAACAGACAGGTATACTACTCCTTTCATATCTGCAGTCAAATTAGTTTTTGTTTTTAATATCAGCATCCTGATGCCACCACCATGATACTACACCTCTGAATTAATACCTTATAATTAACACCATATACCTGTGTAGAGAAGAGATCGCATTACCTGAAGCATATTTCTATTTAAAACTTAAAAGCTTCAAATATCATCAGAGTTGCTATGACTTTTCTTCAGTAATACAAAGTCATTCTCATTGAAAAATGTATTCTATTGGTATGCATAATATTGGACTTTATCTGTGTTATTGTCCCTCAGTATGTCCCACTGTCAGACACACACGCACGCACACACGCACGCACGCACACACGCACACACGCACACACGCACACACACAGTCTACATCTGGCTTAGATACACGAGTATAACAGTCTGCTCAGGAATCACAGTGATGTGTGAAACAGATGTGCTACTGATAGGAAGCAGGACACAAAGAGGATGAATGAACTGCGCAGTGAAGATGAGAACAGGTAGAAATGGTGCATTTGGGCAAGAGGGGCTTTGATTCAGTTCTAATGAGAGCATCCCAGATTTCATGACCTGCATTCTTACGGAGAGCGTAAAACTCTCCTCAATGGGAAAACTGCCCCAGTGTTCTCTTTACGGACACCAGTCTCCTCTTTTATTCCCGTTCCTCCTGTTTTCTTTCTTTTCTCCATTTTTCCAATCACTGTTTTTGGCAGAGCTCCAACATCTAAGCCTTTTCACCAGCCTAGCATCCACAAACAGTTTTACAGCTTGCCTGAGAACTAATCATGTCTCCTCCTCACCTTTGTGTACACACTACACCTTGACCCTCAAAACCTTCGATACCCTTTACAAAGACCTCCCGGGAACATCCCTGCCCTTGTGTTGCTTCATTCCTGTTCTGTATTTAACCACAGATTTGAACCCTTCTCCTGCCCCGGTTATATTTCTTTATCTGCTCTGTGTAAACACTGCGTACACATACAAGTGTGCACACGGTCAGCCCCATTCTGTGTTTATATGAGCGAGGATGGAGGCATGCCGGTGGTTAAAGCACTGTAAACATGGCTTAAACGGATGTCTGCTGCACAGTGTGGGTGATGTCATCTTGTGTGCCGCCTGAGCCAAGTTCAGCATTCTGCACATGCGAGCCGGCGAAGAGGGTCGTTGCACACGGGAAAACACATGACCAAAATAAGGCAATCCAGCATTGGCTGTGGCATCGGTAGTCTGGAGCAAACATCATTAAGCTAAGAACTGTGACTAGCAGAGCAAAGAATTGAGTTAGCTCAGACAGTCAGCTTTCATCTACACTCATTAGGTTACAGCTCATTCTTAGGCCTGACACACAACTGCCTCTGTTGTTTTTTTTTAGCCTTCCTTTCCTCTTGATTCCTTTGTAGCTTCCTCCTTGCCTCCATGTGTGTACATCGTTTTCTATGTCTGCCTCTGACGCAAGGAAAAAAGGAAAACACAATATTGACTCTGCATAGTAGAATGATTACTTATAAGCTGATGCTGTGGCAGGCTGCAGTCTGTTTTCAAGTCAGTGACTCACTGTGAGCAATGGCTAATGGCTGGGAGATGGAGTCAAGAGGCAGAGTTGTTGGCAGGCTGGCTAACAGGGGCTGGGAGGAAGGAAGACAAGTCCGCTTCTGGTTATATTGGTATTACTATGCCTTAGAAGGCTGTGTTTTGTTTTCATGGTTTATTTATTGAAAGTTTTCATCATATATGTAATAAAATACAAGGCAGTTGAGGGAGAACTATGCCAAAGTGATAATTAAACAATTGACTGAGTATACAGCACAGTAACAGTTCCCTCACCAGTAATATAACATTGCCTGCTACTTCCACCTTAATACATAGAGATAGTTACAGGCAAAATATTATACAGTCTGACCCTTCAATAAACAGATAGACAAGCAACAGAGAAAAAAACAAAAGAAAAGAAAAGCAACAGCGAACCGCAGTCGACCGGTTGTGTTGAATCTTTTTCTGATTTGAAAACATTAATATATCCTTAATCCACAATGAATGCGAGATTGGCTGTTGTGATTTCCAGTGTCTTAAAATTATAGGGCTAGCAATCAAACAAAGAAAAGCAACAAAGTCTGATTTGGACTGATATTTTAATGGAGTCTGATAAGACACTGAATTGGACTATGGGTGGACATAGCCCCAGTTTTTTTTTGTAGTACATCTGAAAGAGTAGAAAATATAGAGACCCAGTACATGCAGGGATGGGCATGTCCAAAACATACTAACAAGTGTATCATGGTCTTGTCGACATTTATCACAAAATGAGTCAATGTTGGAATAAATACGGGACAGTCGGGACTTTGTCCAGTATACACGATGTAGAAGCTTGCATTGAATAACCCCATGTCTGGCACATGGATGGGTGAAAGCGTAGGAGGATAGACCCCCATAAATCTAGGAGGCTCGTTTCTCTTTGTGGCTGTGCAGAATCATACAACATGGATATAGACACGACAGACACGTAGAACATGCACACGCTCAAACGCATGTGCATAAATTGCCTTTACATAAGCAAACAACGAACACCTGTCCGCTCTGTCTGTAAATGAATAATTCAGGAACAATGCAGCAAACTCCAAACACACCAGAACGCCGCTGTGAATTCTAATCTGAAACATTATGTTACAGTTTTTCTCATTTGCTCTGGCTCGTTTCTCGAATCAGTGTTGACATTCTCAAGGCTGTAGGTGCATTTGTCAAAACAGTTTATATGGTGCCTGCACAACACGGTAGCTCACCTGCAAAAGGTCATAACTCACCCAAAACATTTAAGTCATTCTTCAAAACAAAGTTATTGTCCTGTGTAAAAAGTCAGTTTCCTTTGACATGGTGTAAACAGTGATGGTCAGAATGTGTAGAGGTGTTTGCTGTATGAAAGCTTAATTTTCCTTATACAGTACACACTTCAATCTTGTCCTTACCAAACAAGAATGCTGTTTTGGTGACATAACTGAACTCTGTTGTGTATGAAACTGAACAACCTTCAAAAGTCCAAGGTTTAATCTGTTCCAATGTAACGCTTCATCACATCTCACACTTTCCTATGCAATGTAATGTAATAAAACTCTTTCTGCATTTCACAACCCATCCCTTGCAACGTTCTGCTGTGATGGCATCATAGTTGTGCGTTTCATTGCAGCATGCAGAAACATTTGGTCTTGAGGTCATTGATCTACATCTTCTACCTGTGTGCAGAAATGAATCCCACAAGTATCCCGTAAGTATCAGAAATAGAGAATATGGTGGAAGGAACACCATCAACATCCAACATGATCCGAGACAGTTACAAGAAGATGTTTGAAGAGGGAAGATGTGTATCCACACTACACTCAGATACTGCAGCACAGTGGCCCATGCCGCAGATGGCACTGGGGACCGGGGGGGACATGACCCCCCAGTTTCAAAGTGATGTCGATCTGATCTGTCCCGTCCACCATGTAAGGCGACAACCATCGGTAAAACAGAGAATTAATGTTCCGTTATAGAGCTCCCTGGAAAAAGATAGAGGAGCCGCGGACGTGCACAAAAAAACAAGTGCGTCGCACTGAATGTGTATCCGCTACGGCATCGCTTTGGGTTATGAGCGCGAATGACACGTGTCTACATTGAAAGTAATGGGTTTGTGCGCACAAAAGACACTGCATCTGAACGGCCTTTGCCTTAGATAGGCAGGGAAAACCATGAACTCCACGGTTGCGTTGTTTTGAGCTCCAAGTTCCGACTTCCAGTGTGAATGGAACGCTCCATAAGGCACCACTCTTGACCCCGAGGTCCTAAGACAGGCCTGGGCAAGCTACGGCCTGCGGGCCATATACAGCCCGTTGGGCCCATCAAATATTGGTGCAAAATTGTCCAAATTAAAGGAAAGGCTGCAAACTTTGATGCGCTGGCAAAAAAGGGTGACCAACAACTCTGCTCCCACTGAAACTGAATATGATTTGAATGTAAGTTTCCTTTTATTTTTAGGCTTTTACATTTTAATTGATTTACTCATTGTGGCCTGTGAGCCAAAAAGTTTGCCCACCCCTATCCTAAGAGGAGCCGGTTGCTGAGCCTGTAGCAGTAACCATAGTGATCATACCATTATCTATGACTGAGCTGGTGATTTTTCAAAGAAGAAACAAAAAACTATCGCAGCATTTTTTCAAAACCACTGTAAGTGTACCTGTTGCCTGTTGACTTTCCCAGATGTGGCAGATATCTGTTTTGTAATGTTGAAGTGTTCACATTTCCATGTTCATACACATAGTTACGTATGTTCATAGGGGGTTAGGGTTATGTATATGTTCATAGTCATTTAAATACAACATGTTTTACAGGAGGCATGACGTTTTGGTGGGTGATTGGCATATAGGTTACAGATAACAGTTTAATCATATGGCTGGTGTTGATCAGGTAGGCCGTTGTTTACCAGTGTTCATTGTTGTTTGTCCATGATTTCAAATGGTAATCCCCAAATGACTTTTACAATTTTCCCAAATTACAAAACTAACTACTTGAGCACTGGTTAAAGCCCAAATTACGTGAAAATATACACTCTGAAACTTTAGGGGGAACTCCGTAGAGAAAAAAGTGACCAGACTTGCACAGTTCCCCTTTAAAGGGATATCCCGGTGTAAGTTTAACTCATGGTCTAACACACCGTGAGACAGAATAGTACACCCCCTTGACAGATCAAGTGTGCCAACTGCAAACTTCTCCAGTTGTAGTGACTTCAGCACAGACAGCCAAATAACAAAATACAGCTGGCTTTGTAACCAAGAGCCAACCGCGATCAAAAAAGCCACTCATAGCCACAAATAGTGCTCAGAACAGCACCATACTTCATCAACAGTACAAACAGGGTCCCAGCACATGATGAGACATAAAACACCTGCTAGCTTTGACTGGTTTCTATTGAAAAAAGACGAAAACAGAACTCACCCACTCTCCTCCAGCCGCTTGCAGAATATCACTTTAACGCAGTGGTTCCCAAAGTGGGGGGTGCGCCCCCTAGGGGGGGTGCGGTGAGGCTAAAGTGTAACAATCGACCCTTCACTATGTCTGTCAAGCTTTCACTCCTAGCTATGCTCCTCGCATAAGAAATATGGAGTTTTCAGCAACATTGGCATCGATTCCAAAGGAAATATCAGCAAATTTCGGGAAGATCTGTTTGGAGATATCAGAGAGAAGCAGTCAGAAAGGTCTTCAATATAGTTTTCAGTCGTGACCTGCGCAGCTGGAGGGCAAAACATCGGTTCAACGACACGACCAAACTCTGCACAGAGCAGCAACAAGGACTGTTAATTTCCCCATCTATCAACCCACGAAGACACTTACTGTTCTCTCACTGATCATGAAATAAGACACGCTGACAAACTGCAAGTTGTGGGCGATTGTGATCCGTATACAGCAACTGCCGCTGTTTTTTTTTTTCTCTTCTGTATTTCAGTCAGTGAAAACAGTCCCTGCCTGGAGAATCCCTCGCCTAAAAGCCAAGGTAAAAGCTTTAAAGATATAGCTGTCATCTGGGAAGTGAAGGCAGGATTTTCCCTCACATTATAAAACTCGCACAACAACAGCAACATTCTACACACAAATGTTGTTCGTCGTTCTCTCAGCATGTGTCAGTTACTTCACAAAAGCGAACGTAATGACTCACTGTAATGAGCAGCAGCAGCAGCAGCAGGTCAGATCAGGCTGAATATTACACAGTTGGTAAAACAACAACAACAAAAAAACAGTTGCACTTAAAATAATTACACTGAAAAGGTGGCTTATAATTTTGTTATTCATTTCTTATTCCAAAAGAGGTTGTAGTTTATTGCAGCCTGTAGTTCATGGCAGTTTACTTTTATTTGGAGTGGGGGGGGGTTAATGTAACTGCTTTAATGTAACTTTACTGCAATTTCTCTTGTCTTGTGTCAGGTCTGCTCTCTGCCCCTCACTACTCCACCTTGAATCTGTACTTCTCTTCCTCTTACTCAAGCAAGGAGTTTCTTCTGTTCATTATCTACAGAACCTGGCCAGCTTCTTCATATTCAGAAATTATTCTTTAGTGTGGCCAAGCTCCATTAATGTTGCTTGGAAAAATCCATTCTCATTTGTATAAAAAAAGAGTAACTTCCCATTTATTAGGGATGCTCAACTTTCCCTTGACAGGCAATTTACAAATTTATCAGATGTTACAAAAAAATCTATATTACAGTAATAATATTCTTATATGCCTGACAGATTTGACAGTTGAAAGGATTATTGTGTATGTGATGTCTTGTTTAGGAGAAAGAGAAATTCAAGTCTGTTGTGAACAAGTGCACAGTTGGTTGGCGTTTTGCACATGTTCTAAAGATAGATATTGCCTTTGTTTTATGTTGCTCTTTACTCATCTAAACCTTCTTGAATATGTTTTTTTTAATAATCTTTTATAATCTGTGGGGTTTAGCTTCATCTGTAGCTGTTTTATATTTTAGTGGGGATTCATAACTGTGTCTTAGTATCTCTGTGACAATACTGGTAAAATATTGCACCTCTTCCTTTTTATTCAATCTTTGTTTTAGTTTGCTTTAATCAGTAATGAGCTGAGTAACATGCATGGATTTCCCGAGGCAGTATGGGTAGCGTAGTCCCTCAGAGCGTCTGTCTCAGTGTAGGTCTGAGCTCTGTGCTCCCTGTTGGGGTACTAAGGGGATTGGATATGCTCTGCTAATGCTATTAGTGCTGCAGCTGGGGATTACTGTCTCAAAAGGAAAGGGGAAAAGGGCGTGAAAGTGAAAAATCATTGCGTCGGGGAGTATGTGTGTGACAGAGATTTGCATGGCGTACATGTATTTGAGAAAAAAGGAGAGATTAAAAAAGGGATATTAATGCAAACTATTGCACACCAACAAAAATACGAAGTCGCTGGCATGCAAAGTGTTTGTGTGAGGTGTTTTTTTTTTTTTTTCATTTGGCTGTTACAGCACTCTTGGGATTTGACTTAATTAGTCCATTAAAGTGGCTAGCGCCTCTTGGAGACGGACGTATTTTTAGCTAAAGGAGAGATAGATGTCATGATAATTATTGTTTCATGAGGGCCAAAGTTTAAATTGATACAGAAGCAGAGGGTTGATCTGTTTGACCCGTCACGTGTCAGAATAGTCCATTACAGAAGCATGTGACATGTGGAGAAAACAAAATTAAAGTAAAAGTGCTGAGAGCATTGTTTTCAGAGCAAACAAGGCATGTTCACATTTCTTCTAGTCAGTGTAATGGATATTACTGAGCTGAAAGGAGATCTTTGTATTGGATAGCAGGCGTAGTGTACAGCATGTACAATGCTTGAGATCAATACAGAAGGAAAATGAGAATCATCCTCATCTAAAATAAGCTACATTGTCCACTACTCAGAACCCCCCCACACATCCTCCCTGACATCAGGCAGTTTCAGAAGGTCAGCATCTTGCTTTCTTGCAGGAACAATATAGTATCTTTCTCAGGAGGCTGAGGTAAAGGAAGCCTTATATGTCACCACCATAAATAAAGAAAACATATGGAAGACAAGCAGAGGATTATGGTGTACTATGGTGCACAGAGTGGACGTGGGCTGCTGCCAGGGCTTCCTCATAGCTAGCCTTCTGGGTTGATCTGCTCTGTGAATTGTGCATCTCTAACCAGCAGCTGATGAAGAGTCTGTATCCTGAGGGAAAGATATTCTGACTTGAATTAGACTTTGAATTATAAATAAGAAACAAGAAATTAAAAAAAATGAAGAAGTGTTCTAAATCATTAAATACCATGCACTTCGTTTGGTGAATAAGATATCCTTATGAATATGTAGTGTGTGTGTGTGTGTTGAGGGCTAAACATTCACAACTGGCAATATTATTTCATGCAGCATTTGTTTTTCCAATCCAACAGAAAATCTGGATTTCATATAGCCTGGGGAGCTGCTGCAGGTGATTTCTTTCAAATACATGTAACAGTCAAACTGCTGAAGTGAAAACTGTTGAGTCATTTACAATGTACTTGGAATCTCCCTCAACATCTTTCCATCATCTGGACTTTACATTCAACCCCCTTATCACGAACTGTGATGCAGATATGTCGCTATCTCTCCCCTCACTATCTCATTCATCGCGAATAAACTATGAACATCCAGACGAGCAAAGAACAGTTGTATACTGCTGTAATTACCAATAAGTTTTGAAAGGTATCTTTTAGACCTCAGTTCTATGAAACCAGTAATGAAGCCAATGTTATGTTTCCTCTGTTTTCCTTCACCATCCTGTCCCTCTGTCTTAGCATCTCTCCTCTTTCTCAGCACACTCTCCAATATTCATTATCTCCTTGTATCTCTTCGCTCTGTCTCGTACATTTACATGTCTCTCTGCTAGTTGCGATGAGTTTGGAGATTGTCCTGATGAATATTTACCAACAGTAAGGGCAATCTTCAGAGATTTGTTCACTCCCATCCTGTTTCATGTGTATGCATGTGTATGTCTGTAGGCCTCAGATCGCATGTGTATATTATTTCTCAGTTTCCCGTTCCTTCTCTAGTCAGGGTCATGCATTTCAATCAAACCCCAGTATAACCTATGCTATGAGAGATGTCAGTATCTCTCCCACGTGTCCAGCCTGACCTGCAGCACACTATGATGGAGGTTGTTGTGGAGTTCTCTGATTTTCACTGGTTTTTTAAAGGGAACCTCACGTCTGCATTTGATGTACAGTACAAGCTCTTTTCTCTGCATTGATATTCAGTTGACTGTATATTCACCGCTTGAATGTAGAGCTGTAGTTGCACTGGTTTAGTTGTAATCATCAAGTACATGTTGCATTCTGCACACAACAACAAAACGCAGGCACAGACAGACAAGGTTGCAGCTACATTGCACCATTCTGTCTGAGTGGCGTTAACAAGGATTTTTTTTCTACCCAGCACTTTTCAACAAATCACATTATTGTCCCAACAATGCAGTGGCATTCATCTGTGGAACGCAGTCAGGGGCAGTGGTGCCGAACTGGTTGTCAAGCTGACAGCCAGAGGACGATCTAACTCAGTAAGCAGATTTGATTGAATGCCTTTTAATTAGAACAAATTGGGGTCATGTATAATGTATACTGAATGCTTAACTTTCCAGCTGTATATTTCATGCAAGCTCCTCAACATATGATTTCTTTAAAAAGTAAAACTCAAATGCCTGAGCTGAACATGTTTCATTTATTTATGACGATATCCAGCTCTTGTTTTTGAAGTTTTGTCGTCAAACCAGTGCAGTATAATTGTCAGCCTTGGTATTTCAAGCTGATAGCTCATATAGAACACACTCCTATGACTCCTTTAGTATTTTTAATGATTAAATGTTGAACCTAGCTTCATAGCAAGGGATTTCTTGTATGTGTTGTTTGTATGGGAGCTGTTACCGAGCTGCTGAGTTGGTGTTGAGAATATTCTGACTCTTGTCGAACTCTTGAGATTTGTTGCCTCTTGCTTCTGTGACTTCTCTGGTCATCACAGAGACTGCACTTGGAATTTCATTGGCGCTGTGCGGTGAATGCTTTTTTAGCTTATTCTCAACTTTAAATTTAAGTTTGACAAAACTTTTTGACAATCTCCTCCAAGCATAATCAGATCAGTACATTAGGGGATGCTGTTCGTCAGGCTTCTCTTTTTGCAGGTTTTTGCATTTCTTTTACTTTTGTTTGTCACAGAGATTAAGAAAGATTAGTTCTGGTTATGTTGTTTCACTGGCCAAGTACAAGTGGTATTGTTTCGTTAAGAGGAAAGTATTTAATTTTGGCATGACTAAGGCCTACATTGTTGGGATGGTACTGAGAGGACTGTTGATAGTCTGCATGTGAAAGAATATTAAAAAGACTGACTATGGGGTGTCGTGTGGCTCACTGGGTTGAACAGGCGCCAATTGTGTGAAGGTTGTGGTCCTAGTTCGATTCCCCCTGTGGCCTTTTGCTGAACGTCATTCCCCCTCTCTGTCTCCCCATTTCCTGTCTCTCTCCAACTGTCCTGTCAACTAAAGGCGCAAAAGCCCTAAAAAAATGC
>OMNW01013094.1:50912-62911 GCA_900303245.1 Selene dorsalis | reverse complement strand
ACACAAGAGGCAAGGAAAAATTGCCAGGCTTTGATTAGGCTCTTCAAACTGGTGTAAGGATCATTTCTTCTCTTTTATTCCGAAGCCAACACACTTACACACTCCTTAGCCACACCTAGACACACATTCATCCACACACACGCAGCTGGCACGCAGGTGCACTGATGCATGTACAAAAAACATTAAGGGTGGACACCAAAATAAGAAATGAACAATCTCACCCCTCATTTGTGACACAACGCCTCCGTGCGGCTCTGCAAGTGACTTAGAGGTGACGCCTCAAAGAATGAAGTGATCTCATCAGCAGAGAATCTCCTCATTTTCTATTTCTAGTCACAGAAAAGACAGAAGTGCCAAAAAAAAGAAAACTAATAATGGTCTCACATCTCCTCTCTCTTCTTCATTTTCCATAGGGGTGCAGCAGAGGGGAGAGAAGAAGAATCTTAATGGAGTGCCCTGATTCTCTTGCCCTCACAGATAGAGAGGGAGGGAGGGAGGAGGGAAAGGAGGGGTGGGAGAGTTGTGAGGGAGTTGGGTGATGATGGGTGAGTATGGGGAAAAAACAACACAGAGGAGGTGACTCATCATGGTCCTTTCATCGTGAAGTGAGTTTCCTCAAACTCTTTACTAATCACTCTCTTTGACATCATCATCATCATCATCACTGTAATCAACAACACACTCTCTCTGCATCAGTGTCATTCTCATCAACAACATAGCCATCATCGCCATCATCATCATCATCATCATCAATATCCCATGAAATTTACCCTTCACTATGGTCCCATCATCATCTTCATCTTCATCTTCATCATCATCATCATCATGATCGTCATACAAATCATATTTGTGATGTTCTTCATCTTCAACTTGTTCTCACAAAATCATCACTATCCTCATCATGCTGATGCAGTTATTGGCATCATTAGTAACTACACAAAGATTAGGCTGCCATCATCGTCATCGTCATCATCACTGTCCCATCCAATTATTTTACATCTATTGTCCCACTCATCATCATCATCATCATCATCATCATCATACCAGTATCATCACTGTGACCATTAATATCACGGCCTATTAGTCATAAGGTCACTGTCATTAGAACACACGTATCAGCCAACATTACCATTTTCCTCATTATGTATAGCACACCAGTACCATCATGATTATAAAAATATATATACTTTAGCCTTTTTAAGGATCATCATCATCATTATCATAGTGGGATTAATGTTAACATCCTACTGTCTCTCTGGTAACTGTCATCATGACATAATGTTTTCACATTTTTACTGTAAAATACAAAGAGAATTACATACAGATGCATATTTTATGTACAATAATCATATAAAATCTTTGTATTATAACTTTATATTCGTTTTTGTTGTGTTATATTTGCTATTTTTTCTTGCATTTACTGTTTTTATTAGTGAGACAAAGACACATTTCCTGGTAGGACAATTCCCCTCTGTTCTCCTCCGCTAGATTCCCCTCATTCTTCTGATTACCACGACCGTCACCATCACCACCATCATTAACATTAATATAATCAACATCACATGAAAACAATCAGGGTCATCATCGTCATCATCGCTGTCATCACACTCATTTTCCTCATCAGAATTGTAATCACTATCGTTATGCCCCCCAACTGTCTTCATTATCCTTATCATCACCATTTTCATAAACACCCTCATCATCATCATCACCGTCATCATCATCATCATCAGCAGTATTAGCAGCAGCAGCAGCACTGATTTTATTTGTATGAATAAAAGCCAAATGTGATTTTTTTTTTGTTGTTGTTGTTGTTTGGAAGGTTTTCAGTACAGAAGTTCTCAACCAAATTCTCACAACACTTTATAAAAGCAGAAGTAAATCAAATCAACTTTTTAAATTAATCTGGAGGGAAATATAAACAGACAGCTGAAATAACTGAACACAACTCCTGTGTGGAAACGCTCTAAAAATAGTTGCCCCCGCACGAGTTCGAGATCCTTCCCTAAGCTTGGTGCTTTAAAATGCAGATGGCCAGAAGCAACCTTTGTAGAAGGTCTTTTGTCGTGAAGGTTATCGGCGTCCTAAACAACACGACATGAACTATTACAGCTGCGCTGTATTAAATGAGTCTGCACCTGCACTGAACGGGTAATGTACGAGTTGTAGGGCTTTAACTTAACACTTGTTCAAATCTCCAGCCTGAATTTGACAATAATGATGGAAGTCTATCATCATCAGCACCTCGGCTCTCATCTACATCCATATGTTCATCGTCACTGTGCCATCTGTATCACCTTCATCATTTCAGGAGGATCAGTATCTTCACAACTGTCACCACCGCCTGCTCACATCCTCTCTATCTGGAGAATCAGATTAGTGGCCAGTTTTCTAATATAAAGTCCTGCAGGTCTTGCTTAGCCCAGGATTAGACCCGAGGTGAGGATTATTCTGCGGGTCAAATGGAAAATTGCAGCTCAGACAAAATTACACACACACACACTGGAGCAGAAAGTGGCATACATATGGACACCGCGGAGAGAGGGCTATAGGAATCAGAGGGATGAGTTAGTTAGCAGACACGGCACCGGGCACAATTAAGTAGCGACAAAATCATGGCAGTGCTAGAACATCTGTTGGTTCTGCCTTATTATGTCCCCATTAACAAAGTGTAAAATGAGGGGTTTGTTTGCGGTGCCCCCGTTCTCTATGAAATCAAGGTAGCGGAGCATCCTGGCTGGGAATTAGATCATTTCTCTCTGGCTTGTCTGATGGATTACAATGCAAATTACCCACTCGCTCCTTCTTTTGTTTAACTTTCCATTCCTACTGTTGGAAAACCTACTGGGGTTTTTTTTTTTTTTTTTTTTCCTTTTTTTGTTCTTGGATGAGGATGAAAAAAATGATTTTCATTATTGCGCCAACACGCACACACTCATGCAAATACCAGCCAAGAGTTTCATGATACTACAGAGCAGGCTGTCAAGGAGGAAATAACCTTGTTGTGGTACAGGCTGTTTTAGGATGAACTTGGTTGCCAAAATGTAAAAACATCGAGGTGATTATCAGCGTGAAGGTTCCCAGGGTCAGCTCTTAATTGAGTTCAGTCTCATCGACACTGATGGCATGAGGAAAACAGGGAGAGGAGACATCTCTCGATCTCTCAAACACATCTTCTCTTCCTCTATTTTAAGTGCAAGCTTTCTCATTTCTAAAAGCTTTTGCGCGCCAGAGGGCGTCTTTAACATCGGGCGAGGCTTCCTACTAAACGCGGTTTCTCTGTAATACCAACCCCTCCACACTCACCTGCTGGGACTACCCAACCATGGTCTTATAGATACTCTGTCTCCCCAGCTTCACTGCTGCTGCCTGACTCATACTTCCAGAAGTAATCTTCCTTTGCCTCCATCTTCCTCTAACGTTCATTTCCCTCTCTTTTTCCGCCCAATTTCTCCTCCCGCTGCACCTCCATTCCTTTGATTGCAAACTCTCATCTTGTGTCATCCTTGTAGAGAAAAAAAATCTAAAATATGAAATGGCCTTGTCTTTGTGTCATACTCAACTGTTCGTCCTTCTTCATATTGAGCGTCCCTAATCCTTCAAGAAGATCTTTCTATTTCCCCTTCCCTTTTTTTTTGTTTTTGTCTTTTTTGTCTCTTAGGGCCAGTCTGAGGCGTAGCCAGACAGCAGTGTATGTGTTATTATCAGTCTCCAGCTGGTCTGTGTGAAGACTGAGCGGCCAGCGTCCCATCAGAGTATCGGGCAGACAGAACTGAAAGACTCCTATTCTTTCGCTCAGCTAACACAATCAGCACAACCAGCCGGGACCTGAGGAAAAGTATTAGAGGGGAGCAGAAACAAGGACAGAGCAGGAATGACAATGCCCATTGTTTGCTATGTATTGAGTGCAGTCTGGCATCTTTCATATTCTGGGCCAGTATCTGCCTATTTTGTCCTCTCTTATTCATGCTTTCATTCTTTCATCCTGTCTGTTGGCCTCTCTGTCTTCTCCTTAAAACCCCTGGCTCACTGACTTTCTCTGTCTCCAGGCTCAAACTGTTTCTCTCTCTCTCTGTCTCTGTCTGTGCGTCTCTCTCTAGCTTCATTAAAACAACAACTCCTGGGATCTCCCCAGGTTGTTTCGGAGCACTTACATCATCATCACCATCACTGCCACAGTCATTATCATCAACAAACCTCATTAGTGGAAGGTAGCAACAGAAGCAGTAGCACTGCAGCGTAATATCTTTACTCATTCTCAACCTGCTCCTCTGCATGAGCAATCAAACATGTGTGTGTGTGTGTGTGTGTGGGAGGGGAGGTTAAATAAACATTTCATATTGCATTACATATTCAGTGCCATGCTGCTGACATACTAAACAGATCACTACACTCCTATGGGCAGATCAAATGATGATGATATTTTGCAGCATGCACAGACACTCTCCAGGGCAGGATTGAAAATCTGGAAAAGGGCACCTCTCTGTGAAAAATGCACAGGAGAGGTCTGCTCTGGGTCGCTGTGGGCCAAGTTATTTTTTGGGAGGTGGGGATTGTTGGGGGGAAACCTGTGAAAAAGACATAATTCCCAAGACAAGGATTACGATTCTAAACCACTGCCTTAATAACAGAAAGACTAAAAAATCCTTAATCCTAATGTGAGGGAAAGATATGTCTGCCACAGAGAAATAAAATTAAGGAGGCGGGGAGGGGGGGCTGGAGAAACTTCTCAATCTGATATTGATTCCCAGCTCTAATTGATGTCATGTTAGCACAGGAGCCATGGCTTGCCACAAGGTGAGGATGGAGTGTCGCACACACACACACACACAGTAGAAATAGAGGAAAAATCAAAGGGGCTGTCATCAGAAGTTACAGAATGTCTTACCAATTACAAGCCACTCGTTTGTTTCCCTCAGTCACGCAGTTCAATTTGTTTTAAAGTTATGTCCTTTTCCTGCAATTTGTCGGCACTAAGGTTATTAGAAATACAACATTTTAGCTATCGACTTTCATCTGGCATCAACTTTTTTTTTTTTTCATGCTCAACAAAAGGTCAACGCTGCACTGTCTAGTTAGGTAGTGAGATATATTTAGATGTGCAGGAATTCATCGTTTCCTTTGTGTGATTTAATTTCCAGCCAAATTTGGAATATATAATAAGTTTATGATGGATTACTGTCTGTCCTGGTTTGTAACCTTATTTTTAAATTGGAAAATGATAACTGACATGACGGTTACCGGGTGGTAACCGTGCAGTTTTGCGCAAAAGACAAACAAGTCCACAAAACACAACAGCAAATGGTCAGCGTTTCTATTTACGTTTTTGTGAATTGAACTGTTTTTTTTCTTTTCCTCATTAAACATGATAATGGATTTCCAGCAGTCTGCCTCTCTGTGGGAACCGGCTCCCTGTGGCATTATGAGGCGGGCACCACGGCTTGAATATGAAAATAGTGTTTTCCTTTCAATTTTTTTGCAAAATATTGTTTTGTCAAACCGCCTGAAAAGTGAATGCATAAATTCTTTAGTGACATTTGAAAGTTTTTCCAAAATTCAACTGTTTCTTTTACTCACTCAAGTCTGGTATACAACAAAATGGAGAATTTCTGTAAGTCTCAGACACTGTATATTTTT
Source organism: Selene dorsalis (assembly GCA_900303245.1). Lineage (NCBI taxonomy): Eukaryota > Metazoa > Chordata > Actinopteri > Carangiformes > Carangidae > Selene > Selene dorsalis. The sequence goes on along the minus strand of OMNW01013094.1, from coordinate 57,274 downwards.
CATTGTCACGTAAGATTCTGCAGATTATACTGTCAGTATGTAAAAAATAGCAGTAATAAAGTGAAGAACTCCTACCTAGAACCCAAGTCGACATCCTCAGACTCACTTCTCTCATTCACAGCAAATGTTTGGCTCAACACAGCAGAAAGAGCGCAGGTGTAATCAGACACATCACCGCTGCTGTGTGGCAGCTCTAGAACACCTGACTCTGATGCCAGCGTTAGTGTTTAACCAGACGTTACGAGCCCAAACCCAGAGACTCACAGCTCATCAGTGCAGTGCCTCCAGTGACAGCAGCTGGGAGACGGACTGATGTGAAGATTTGTTGACTTTCCTGATCCACATTCACTCATGTTGAAGCACCATCATGAAGTCAAAACTCTACTTTGTCCAATGCTTGACTTGACTCAGGCTTGTCTATGTGTTTAATGCTAATTACCAATCTGCCAAGCAGGTTTGTTTGTTTGCATATTTGGCAGCAGGATTACACAAAATGTACTGAGCTTATTAGCACCGAATTGGGGAAGGGATGAGACATGGGCCGGGGAGGAGCCCATTACTTTTCAGGACAGGTGCAGCTCATTTATTATGGATTAGATTTCCTTTTTCTCTGAGGTCTGTTGTTTAACACTGGCCTTGGCAGAGGTCTGCACAACCTGAGTGCCCCTCTAGTTAGCATACAGCCATGCTAAACTAAGACGGTGAATGTGGTAAATCTACCTGCTAAACATCAGTGTTTCAGCTTTGACACTGTGAGCATGACATTAGCATTTAGCAAGTACAGCTTCACAGCTGCAGCCATATAAATCACTTGTCGTCAGTTATCAAAACAGGTTTTTAATTTTCCACATGTGATTAATAGTTCCAGCAGTAATAAATCCCAGGACTTAACTTGATTGTGTTTCTTCATACTCTCTACATAATGAAACTGGTGGAAGTTTACTGTCATGTGTCACGTGTATTAACAATAATATGACAAATATGATTCACTTTATTTCCATTAGACTTTTCACTGGTGTTTCTTCAGAAACGTCAGTCGCCTTGTTTGCTCCACCATATAGATCCATATGAGATGTTTTCTCTTTTATTCAGAGGCTAAATAACATCAGTGTGTTACAGACTCCCAGAGTCAAACATTCACTTTTTGACTTTCATACCGTAACTAACAGAACTGGCAGCGCATTTAATATCAGCAGACAAACTGTTCCACCCTAATGCCCCTGAATATTCAGATGACCTCCTCCTGCCAATCATTGTATTGAATGTGCTGATGACTAAGATCAGCCACACTAGATCTTGTTATGTAACTATCTCTCCTGCTGAGCTGGGAGAAATAATTTGCAAGGCAGGAGCCCTGACTTTAATTACTCTAAGTATCATTTTTAGTTCAGTGTGAGAGGAGGCTGTGGAAGACACGTATGACTCCTGAGAGTGGTTTCTCTCCAGATGAACTATAGCAGAGCTGACATTTTAAACAAACACACACAAGGCCCAATCATGTGGGTCACAGCATGAACATGGACCCTGATGTAGGGCAGCTTTATATGCGTGTGTATGTAAAGAAAGGGATTGCCTGAGGCGTAGCGGACAGTGCGGAGTCTTTTGCAAGAAAAACATGCTAACCACATCCCAATAGGGCGAGAGAGGGAGGGGAGAGGTCGTGATACAAGAGAGATGGGGGGTGATAACAGTGAGTGCTTGATAGGGAGACCCACAGAGACAGAGGGGAAGAAAAGAGAGAGGGTGGAGGGAAAAAGAGGTGGAGTGGGTAGTGGTGGTGGAAGATGGATTTAACCCAGGGGCAGGTTTGAGTCTGACAAACTGTCAGTAACTGAGCGGGAGTGACTACAAGTCTACATGTAAATTGGATACAAATCTGTATGTGTGTGTCTGTATGTGTGTGGTAGTGCTGGTGACTACACATATCCCTGGACCCCACAGGGGACATGACAGAAAGATGGTGTGCATGCATGTGTGTGTGTGTGTGTGTGTGTGGATTTGTGTGCCAGGACTCACGCTGTGCTTGACGAAGTGTGTACGAAGAACGTGTTTGTTGGGTGTGTGTATTTGTTCGTGTGCGTGCATATGAAACTTTCTGTGTGCAATATATGCATGAGTGTGTGGGTGCTTGGTGCAAGACACTTCTTCCTCAAAGGCTGTGTGGGTGCAAGTGTGTGTGTGCGAGAGAGAGAAAATGTCTCCAAGGAGATAGATTCTGTCCCATAGAATGAGAGTGTCGTCAACCATCAGCGCTTCTCACTGACACGGAGTTCCTCAAAGACACAGAGATGAAGAGAGGAGGAACAAAGAAGAAAAGGAAAAGAAAGTCTTTTGAAGGATAAACCATGGGATTAGATAAGGTGCTCCTTCTGGACCATTGAACCAGTGCATGTGTGTCTGTGTGTGTGGAGGAGAGCCCACTGCTCTGAGCACATTAGCTGCTCGGGGTGAACAAAGCCCCTCACCTGAAAGCTTTATAATATGGGTCTGAGAACCAGAGGGGGTTCAGTGTGTGTGTGTGTGTGTGTGTGTGTGTGTGTGTTCACATGCAGCTCATGTGCCAGCCAGCAAGAGGAAAAAGGATGGGGTCTTTACTCAATGGACAGCCAGTCTGGATGTACGCGCACATGACTGTGTCCCATATCTAGCCTCCACTGACTGTGTGTGTGTGTGTGCGTAAATAGATAAATGGAGGCTCTCTAACCTTGTATTCAATGGACAGCCATTCTGGTTGTATGTGATTGTGTGTGTGGGGCTGTGTGTGTGTGGGTCTGTGACCTAAATCTAGCTGTGACTGGTGTGGAAGTGCCTCCATGTATGTGTGTGATCCTCCTATATAGCCTACCTTCCTGCATGTGGCATAAATCCTTTTATGTGGGTCTGGGAGATTTCCAGATCCAGTTCCAGTGTTGCAGCATTGTTGTGATAATGTGTGTTACGGTACTTTGTTACTGAAGCAATACCACGTATCTCATCACAACAGGGGGATGGACGACACTCTGAGTGTGTGCAAGTGCTGGTCCCCGCCGTGACCAAAAGTGGCCAGAGCTGTTTGAATTGGATTATCTCATACATTTTCTATTATCCAGCAAGACCTTGAAAGAGATAGGCCTGTTGAGAGCCCGAGCCCTTGATATAAAGGGTTTGGCCAATTTGTAGCTTGCCTCCTCTCTCAAGGAGAAACATTTGTTTAACTCATTTTATTTATCTTGACTTATCCAGGTTAGACTTGTGGAGATCAAGGCGCTTCTTAACAGTCTTGGCTAATATACTGGCAACACAATTAATTAGCAGGTAACAAAAAAAAAAAGTCAGTGTGGATGGTGATAGATCCCAGAGAAAGTAGAACAAGCAAGACTGAGGTTGACAGGTTCACCCAAATTACATTAAACATTTGTCCACCTCTATGAAATTATAACTTCAATGTGGAGGTACTCAAAAGAGTTGCCTCCTCTTTATTCAAGTCAAGACACGCATGTATCATACCTGGCAAAAAACATCACATAGTTTTGTACAGGTAGCATGTCTGTGCATGGCTATATGTTAGAATAAGCCATAGATGGAAAACCAAAACAAATGATCTTAAAAACACTAAAACAGATAAATCTCAGTAAGTTCATCACTAAAAGTGACCACTGTGAGATTATAAACAGTGATTTGATCTATTGTTGGTTCAGAAATATTGATTAGAACAACATTAAAATGTATGTTTTGTATTTGAAATGTATTTTTCAATATACTGGTTTATAACCTGTGTTAAGAGCGTTGCAGTGTAGTTAATGTAACCAGGGTTATTTTGGCTCTATGTCAGAAGAGTTGCTAGTGTCTTATGACTCATCTCTTCTTCATGCAGATTTTCACATTCCCCTTTCTGTGGAAACACTAAAGTTTATACTGGCACCGCAACAAAACAGTGAGATGCTACAAATTCTCAGTCAGTTCTTGTGACCTTGTAGAGAACACCCTTGTCAAGCTGTTTTTTTTGTGGGAGCAAGTTTTTGACGAACACAAGAAGAGACAACACATCCTCATAGCACCAATACAAGGTGTGTGCTCGATGTTGTGTGATCAATGGAGACACACAGCTGTTTATTTTCTCAGCTGTTTGAGCATCAGACAGTAACTGCTGCTTGGAGGTGATGCATTTACACTTAGATTTGGTCCTTGAGCTCCTCATCACTTACTGGAGACTTTATCACCATTATGAGAAATTAATAGGTGACAACTAAGATCTTTGCATGTTCTTTTGTGTGTGTGTGTGTGTGTGTGTGGTGGAATAGTACTTTGCCTGTGAAATATTAGTCTACATCAAATGTGCCATGGAAGACTGCACACAAATAAGTTCACAGAGAAAGTCAATTTTATGGTCTTTTTTCCACACACTCAATATACAGCGGTACCACTCGATAGTGCTGAATAGTAAACTCTGGGTTCGATATCTGGTGGTTGCATCACTCTGGCTGGGGATATCATCACAATACTTCCTGATTTCTCTGTGACATGCGATCAGAGAGTTCGATCAGAAGTCAGCAAAATAATATATATATAACTGTGTGAGTTTTATATACTTTCTGATTATTGGGACGGGTATCTAAACTTTATTAAAAAATCTTTTTTTTTTTTTATTTCCAATATGTTAACTCAGCTACATTAATTCAGCTCAGCGTTTAAATGATAAGACCTCAATTAAAATGTGGGTCTGGTTTTGTAGCTTTTTTAATTTTTTCTTTATTTCACTTCACTCTCCAAAGCCACATCTCTGCAAGTCCAGTGAAGCAGACAATCCGATCCACCAGGTCAAAAGCAGTGCAACAGTTGAGCTAGGTTCGGTGAAACCAAAAGTATTGGCGGCTAAAATTACTAATCAAATTAAAAATGCACATAAAATACACAAGGTCAACCTGACTGAAGTTGCTCTCAAATCCTACGGCCTGCTACATAGAAACAGTATCTGGTAAATCTGTGAATGGTTGGCAGTTTCAGAGATGATAACACAAACAACCAAAAATAACACAGTGTTGTGTTACAGTTGCCATTTTTCTTCTTTCCTGCCACAGTAATGATGTCAGGACCACTCTGATTCACCTTGTGACCCTTTGGGGGCAACTCAAACCCTACTTTTGGAAACTGTCCATAAAGCAGTCACATATACTTAAACATTGATGCACCTTTATTATCAATCTAATGATGTAATGATAGTCATAATAAAAGAGTCACAGAGGCCATTTTACTTTTACTTCTGGTGCTTTAAGCAGATTTTGCTTGTGGGGCTTCTGTGCTTTTTGCTTTGATGAGATTCTGAATATGAAACTCTAATAAATGCAGTAATTTTATACTGTTGAATTGTTGCTGAATTCTTTTTCCCCCACTGGTGCAATTTTGGGAATAATTTACTGTCACAGTCAGTTCCTCTTCCCAGTTAGTTTGCTAACTTTGGAGTTTGATTACCAGTATGATTGCCTGACTGTTTGTGTTTCTTCCTCTACTGGACGTCTATTTGGCAAGTAACTCAGCCAAAACTTTGTAAACAAAACCCGCATTAACAAATCAGAATCATCCCGTAAATCTGTCAATGATCCCCCCCCCCACCTCCTTTTCTCCGTCTCTCCATATCTCTCAGAAACTTGCCTTAATCCTCAAAGTTTAGTGAGAGAATTAGCTTTTGATTTAAGTTGAGGAATGAATGTTGTCAGTTGAAGGTCCTCACAAGTACAGCGGGACTGAGTTGTGTGTGTGCAGAAAAAGGCGCAGCATGAGCAATGACAGTGCCAGGGTCTAACAGGGGGAACCAACCTCGCCAGGGCTCCAGAGCCTAGATTCATTGCTTTAGTAGCAATGCATTTTTGATGTGCCCCCTTTCTGCCTCAACTTCTCTGTGCGACCTGACGGAATAACAGCGCCCCCAGCAACCATCCATATAGCTTAATTTTAGCATGTCATGTTCTGATGTTCGCAGTGTAGGTGTTTGTGTTTATATATATATAGATATATATATATATATATATATATATATATATACACTGTGTGTGTGTATATGCATATCTGCGTGTATTTATATGTGTATATGTGTGTGAAAGAAGGAGCACAGAGAGACGGAAAGAAAGACGGAAAGAGAGAGGGAGACAGCGAGAAAGGGAGAAAATGTTCCCCCTTGCCTGTTAAATATTTGAGAAGCCTTCTGTGGAAAAGTGATGCAGTCAGAGACAGGCCTGTTAGCTCTGTGTGTGTGTGTGTGTGTGTGTGTGTATGTGTGTGTGTGTGTGTGTGTGTGTGTGTGCGTGCGTGTGTTTGTTTGTCTGCTGTGGGACTGAGAGAATCCCTCTGATCCGTAGTCTCATCAGTGACCCTGATGGTAAGCAAAA
>OMNW01013094.1:14343-39041 GCA_900303245.1 Selene dorsalis | reverse complement strand
TGGTCGTAGTAGTAACAGAGGAGTGGCAGAGGGGAGGAGGAGGACAGAGGGAACAATTGGTCATGGGGCGTGCAGTCAGTTGGCAAGAGTTGAGGTGAGGTTGAGTGTTTTTAAAACAAAAAAAGAGAGAGGGGGACAGAGAAAGAAGAGAGAGAAAAGGAAGTAAAAAACAAGGTCAGTATACACAAAGAAATGTAGTGCTTCAGACAGTAGAACTGGCTAAATTAAAATGCATTGTCACTATGGGAACACTAGAAGAAAAAGAAGAGAAAAAAAGATTAACAATGAAATACAGAAAAAGGCAGAGACAATATGTACTTTTAGATTACAGTCTATGTTTCTTTAACTCACTCAATTTACATTAGAATAAATACAAACAAATCTGAATATAAATTATAATAATCCTAAAAACTGGTGTTTAAGTTAATATCTTTGTGATGAATTCATAACTGCAATGTAATGCATGTGACTGACTACTTTTACATGCTACACATTGTATCTCCCAAAAAAGATCAACATAATGGACAAGATGTGTTTCCTAAATACAAAGAAAAAAGTAATATTGTCTCTCCAACAACTCAAGAATGATTTCAACTAATGGACAAAAATGAAGATATGAAATGGTAAGTTTAAAAAAAAAAAAGAAGTTAGTGTTTTGAATAAACTTAAAATTCACAGTGAGCAAAGTGGCAGGTCAGAAATGCAGCAGGTTTGGTCAAACACAGAGAGGTCCTGAAAGAGAAGAGGTTTTGACTCGATGACCCCCTTTTATTTAAAAACTGTGGTCAGTGTACTCCAACTAATGTGACCACATGGTGGTTGAGGGAGATGGGCGGGGGGGACAGCAAAAACACAGTTTTTTCTTGACCAAATGGATCCAGGTCCGTGAATCATAGTGTAAATAAAGGTAATGTAATAGTCGTCTATTGCTCAGCAGTGCACTGACAGAGGCAGGATGTAGAACTGTTTAAGCCATGTAAGCGTACTGACCTCAGGGTTCAGATTGCTGACCAACAAGACATTATGTCCCCCAGAGGCAGTGAGGCCTGAGAGGCCGAGCCGGCTGGCAGCCGCTGCTGCAGCCGCCATGCCACTGTGGCCAACACCCAGGGACGCCAGGGCACTGGGAATACCAGGCACCGACAGACCTGCGAGGAACAAAATAGAACTTATCATCAATTTATTGCACTCTTCATACTGTGATGTTTGGAGGAGGGAACGATTTTTCATTAGAAAAAAATGTCCAGAAAGGTTTAAGTTCCTGACCTGCTGCCTGCTGGATGGCAAAAGTTGGGGGGAAGGCATGTGCTCCACCATAGGGAGAGGCTGAGATTATGCCAGGTGCAGCTAGGACAAGAGAAAACAACCAAAAATAAGATCAAAATCACTCAACATGCACTATATATGTACTTGAAACCCTGCAAAACCACATCAGAAATTGCTTTTAAAGTCTGATATGTCAAGGAGGGAAGCACTAACAAAGGAAGCTGGATTATGTATTTATAGGCTTGTTAAAATTTATGATTGTGGTCAAAACAAAAACGTCTTTTGTCATGCCCCAGTCTTACCAAACGCAGCGGCAGCCATGGTCTGGTGATCAATGGAGGGCTGTGAATCTGCAGTTGGGAGGTCTGGTCGGGTGTAGTCCCTGCTTTTGTCATTGTTGTACTTGACATTGAGGCTGGTGAGTTTGGAGAAGCTAATTCTCAGGGTACAGCAGGCATTGTAGATGTTCTGACCATCTAGAGACTGAGACAAATTTTGGAGCATTAGGCCTCGGGTAATGTGTTTTACACTTGTCGTTTTATCCACAGTTTCATGTTTCAACAATTGATCCCACAGAGTACACATTGCACTGTAACCACAACTGTTTGCTTTAAATTGGTCCAGTTCTCGTGGCCAGTTCCTTGTGTATTTGCCAAAGCGGCCAGTGACCTGTTACCCAGTGGTACCAACCTCAGACAGAAACATCATGACAAAGAGAATTAGATGTACCAGTCTTACCAGTTTAGCATGCTGAGCTGTCATGCCATCAGCGTACTGGATCAAAGCCTGGAACTGGTTGTTCTTTGTGAAAGTGATGATCTTCAGCACAGTGCCGAATTTGGAGAATATCTGAGGAGGACAGACAGCATAATTAGGCCCGTCATGATGATCACACATTTAAGGTTTTCAATATAACTACACAGGAGGACTAACAAAATCAAAAGCACAAGAGGTTCCATTGTTATCAACATGCATATTTTGTTTATATTGCACCCGCAGAGTAGCAAATTATCTTCCTGAGAATGTTATGTGTGTATGGCAAGGCTTGCTTACTCAGTAAGATTATGATGTGGAGATTAGGCAAATGCAAAACAATGTAGTATTATCATTTATTAATAGTAGGTGAGCAGGTAGTATAGCACAGTATCAAGTTGTTAGTTGGTGCAGTACAGCTGCTGCAGCAGCAGTAACGAAAAGCCCAGAGCTAAAAACCATGTTGAGGTGGTTATAAAATTCCTAAAAGGACACTGAAAATCAAATGATTTAAAGAAAAGCAAGCATAGAATATACATAGATAAACAAAACAAAGTATCCCTCTGTCTCTATCCAGCAACATCTACAACTAAAATCTGCCTTTACCTGGTGTAGTACATCCAGGGTAACAGGGTAGAAGAGGTTTTCCACTATGACTCTAAGCACAGGGCTTTGAGATGCTCCTCCACCCATGGTGCCTGCATCTGCAGAGATAGCCATGCTACCCATACCACCTCCATGCAGCGCATTGACTGCCTGCAGAGCTGCCTGGGCACGCTGAGGGAGAAAGTCAAAGGAACATTTTAACATGGATGGAGAAAAGACAACATGGGTGAGATTTCTTATGTGAGGCATCAGTATTAAAACTGTGTGTGTCTGAGTGACAACAGGCCCTTACCACTTGGTTGGGGGAGTTGTCCGTCTTGAGCTCCTTATGGGTTGAATATTGCATGTAAATTGGGTGGTTTCTGATGACGGGGGTGACAGAGGAGTAGTAGCTCACCATCGTCTGTGCACACTCTTCGCTGTTCAGTTCCAAGAATGCCTGCAGGGGGGGAGTCCAACAAATATATACAATTGGTTTCTCCCATCACATACGATAAGGCACCTCCATTCTTCATTTTCTAAAGTTTGTTGGGAACCCTGATAATCAGCTGCATTATCATTGTCTATTTTAGTCAGTTTTCACTTGATATCCTTATTGGATTTGACACACAACTGCTAGTAAAAGAGGAGATAATGAAGACATTGAAGTGGGATTAAGTGTCTTCCTCCAGGAAATCTCAGCAAGAATAATTGTCTCCCCACCCACTAAACCACAAAGATGTAACAAAAGGGTCATTGTTATCGTTTTCAGGTCAGGACAGAATTCAAGAAAACCGATCTCTTGTTTCAGGCCTCAAGAGAAATTTCATCCAGGTGTGCCCGCCATACAGGTTTGGTGAGAAGACCTGCGTTATCTTTGCTTACCTGGTTTTTCCCTTTCAGCATCAGCAGATTAGTGACCTTCCCAAAGGGCAGTCCCAGGCCAATAACCTCAGCCTCATTTATGTCGTTGGGCAGCTTGCGTACATGGACCACACGTGATGGCACACCAGGACTGCGAACGTCACCTTTGAATTTTTTGCTGTCGTTGCCATTGGCTACAAGGGAAAACAGAGGCAGATACAATCAAGGAGGGAACAGAAGGCTCTGGTTCTTCCTGAATAATGGATTGATCGTCATAGCAACACAAAACAACACGGACACGGCAAGCACTTCAATAAAAAGGATTCACCCCTCCATGGCAACCCCCCTACCTGAGTTCATGATATAGGGCCCGTTGGATATGCAGGAAGAAAAGAGTTCGTCGGATCCCCTCTGCAGAAGGAGAGAAAACAATGGTTCACTTCAGTACATTCACCAATGAGGGCACAGCATGGCAGGTGGAGAGCACAGCTCTCATGTTACCAAGCCATTGTGAGATAAAGGAGGAAGTAATCTGATAACCAAAAGAGGATCCAGCAAACACGCTTGAGAAGAACTCCACCTACCACACCATGAAGAATTTAGTGGCCTAGCTTGTCAGCAGGGATACCATCATATCCACACCTTCCCATCTCATTTTTTACTCTACTCAAACAGTAACTACCTAGTTAAAAAAACATTACAATCATGGTCATGGTGGGCCATTATATCTCTGTCCAGGAAATATTCGACATTATCATAATTTAATGGCGATTGCACTCAAGAAGGAACTGTTACTATTCAGCTCGAGGAGGAGCAGGCTGCAGTAAGAGCCTCGGTTAACAGCAGCTGTCAGTCAGTACAAGCCATCCTCTCATAATTCAGTATTAGGAGGGAGGATAGCACTCTGAATCCCCCTGGATCTGAAGACAAGATACTCCCAGCTCACACTAGTTTACTGTCTGCTCAGACAGCCTTGTCCAGTCTCTCTCCCTCTCTCCTCAGATATAAAGTGCTGTTTCAGGGCTGTTCTCGTGGCTCTGTGTGTGTTTGTGGTTGTGTGAGATGAAGTATTGCAGTCACAAGAAGTGGCTCAGCAGCCTAAGCTCTACAGCACTCTACAATGGCGGTCCTGTTCAAGTTGAGACTAGCGGCATTGTTACACAGCAGCACACACACATATGGAGGCCCGAGGACACTCTGGGAGTTGAAGGGCCCTGCAACGTTTTAACAACAACCAGTCATGCAGGTTTGCTAGCATTCTTCTCCAAGTGAATCTTGGCCTTTAACTATGCAAAGTGGTGGTGGTGGTGTCCCCAGTCAGGGAACAACGTCTGGTCACACGAGGCAGGAATGAGTTAAACTGAAAAAACATTTGGTGCCGCTTCTATACACTGCAAACGGGGTGGTTTGGGCCACAGAGGCAGTTGTTATGAGAGCACAACACTGTAAGCAGTACTATAAACTACCCTTTGACTTCCCGATGGTTTGGCTGACTCAGTCACTCTCACTCTGAGGCCCACGCAAACAAGGTCTGCTATCGCAATTCATGAACTTCAAGCAACAAGAGACATTCCTATGCCTTTTCACTGTGGTTTCAGGATCAGGAACCCTCTCCTTTGGCCAATGCTCAAGTTTGGACTTATATGGAAAGGCATACGTGAAATGCAACTGCTGAGCTAAGATTACCACAATTCAAAACAGACTGCAAGCCCATATCTGTCTCAAAATTATAGCATGAATATTCAGTCAGCATTAGGAGCAACTGGAAGAAGTATAAGACAAGAGCTTTAATCTCTCACTAGATGTGCTGTAACAAGTCAACAAATTGTCCAGAAATTAGATTCACTGGTAAAAATATGAGCATAAGAAAGTGGATTCATAACACAGATTATAATGAAAGAATTGAACGCTGTGCTCTACTTGCTGGGAATAAAATCTAAAAACAACATTTCTGCTAGATAAATGGGCTAGGGGCAAATGAGCAAAGCCATGAGAAATGAAGGAAGCAGCTCCAGCCTGACTCAATGGTCATGGGCGGGCATCATCACATTATCAGTCAGCAGACCAACTCCAAACAGGAAGAGCAGCAACATCAGGCCTGCTTCCAGGGTTTTACTGAACTTCCTCCTGGGGACTGATGGTTACTGTTCTATGGTTGGACTCTCTTTCTCCCCCGACTTCCTCATTCTAATAATAACCACAGAGCTAAGCCAGTCTACAGTGCAGAGCAGGAAAATCAAGTCTCATACAAAGCAAAAAGGACTGTGTTGCAACTGACTGAAGAATATACCTACAGCTTTCAGAGGGAGTATGGTTAAGAATGCTGAACAGCACAAAGAAAAAAGTTAAGTTACAAGTGGAGGAAAAACAGAGCTTATAAAAGGTTTGTTTGTTGACTCCAACACAGTGCCAAACCCATTTTTTTAAACACAAACCAACCAAATGTGTATCGACTTGGTCACATCCTTTTGTTTGCTCAGAACGCTGACAGCATAATTGTAACCTTCAGGAGATGATGACACATTGCTGGCCCACATACAGAAACTGTGGAGCAACTTCCTCTCTCTGACAATGGCAGCACCGTGAATTTAATTTTACAAGGGGAACATGGACTGGAGGCAATTTCCTTCCACCATACACCACATCACACCTGGGTTTCATTGCATCAAAGAAAGGGTGGAAAAACCATTAGTAACTTACACAGAAACTAAATCTTGAGATGATTCATTTCTACTTGTGTCTGTAAAAGCAACCTTCTCTTGGCTTCTGTTTGGAGTATTTGTGGGTGGTAATCTCTCAGGAAAAAAGCACAAAGGAGAGGAGCACAGGTACAGACATGTTTGCTCAGTGTGATCAGCCTTAGTCGGTGGAGGGGGGCAGGGAGCCGTGCCTCACCAGGGGGCTGGAGGGGGAGATTGGAATGCGACCGCGGAATGCCAGACACTCTGCCCAGACAGAATAATTACAGATTCCAGCAAGGCAGAGCTCCATAACTGAGCATCATCATTACCACAGCACGTCAAATCCAGAAAAAGTTAAAGACAAGAATCACATCAGGAGTCAAAAGCCAGACCATCAATCAGCACCCACTGTGTCCCACTGCATGGTGCTTTGTTAATCACGTTGGAAAAACAACAAGCCCAATTGAAATGAATGGAAGAGAGGGGGTGGGGTGTGTCCCTACTGCAGGCTTGTGTGTCAAGACAAGAGTGCTTGTTTAAACAGTGTAAAGACCTTTGCCCCGGAGGATGAGGACAGTTACAGAAGAATGGTTGCTGCAGGTCTAAGATCAATTACTCCACCTTCACAAAGCAGCCCCCCAGGCCTGTCGCTTCGGCAGGTATTTTTATTAGACAGGCCAGTTAACAACTGACGGCGTGCACAAAAAACAGTGTTCCTCCTACAACAACTTTGCACAGACAAACACGGCTATTACAGTTACATAAGCAAGTCTGAGCATTGGACAATTTCTTGCTGCTGATTTGTTTTACTAGTGCTGCTACAGTGGTCTTGTGATAGAAAGGAGAGTGAATAAATATCAAGCAGCGGCACAGGATTCATCCGCTTTCTTAACATTCCAGTAAGGTCAAGAGCCTATTAAGGAACACAGAAAATAAACAACAGGAAGTTTCATTTCCCTCAGCAGTCACACAGCCCAACAGAAACAGGACAGGAAAACATAAAGCCCCACCTCTGATAATCTATTCTAATTTCATTATCAAATATCCCATGTCCTCAGTCCTGAGAGTTGGTGCAACCTCCGTGTGCTGACCAGTCAGTTGCATTTCATAAATCTTTAAAAAGGAGAGTCAGCCTGCATCTGCAAACTCATTACACATGAGAAATGGCTTTAGACAGCAGTTCTGTAATTATAGAGGAAGCTCTTGCAAACTGACAGACTATGTGTCTCAAGTCCCCTGTGTCGACTCGGCATAGTTCTTTTCCATTTCCACTCACTTATAAAAGGTTTCTCTAACCTTCGTTTCCAAAATTATTTGTTTAACTGTGGTGCCATGCATGTAAAAATCAATGTCATCACTTAGAAATAGGTAAATACAATGAAATGTCATTATTCAAGCTCATAGCCATTTTGATGAAAAGGGCAGTTCAAAGCACACAAGTACCTGTGTATTACAAAAGGTATTCATGACGAAATCGTCAGCTACAAAACTTGCTGTAACCTGAAACTGGCAAACAAGCCGATGAGTATCACAACCAACAGTACTCCCAAAGTGCAATCATGGGATGTACAGTACTTTCCAGGGACCGTGTCAAAAGTTAAACATAACACATCTTTCTCTTTTATAGTCAGTGATAAGAAGGAAAGGGAAAGAACGAAGTTGCAAAAAGAGAAGATGACTCAAAATTGCCTACCTTTGTGCCAACTGATATGTCATGGACACTGCTGTGAAAGAGAAAGGGGTCTTAGTTAGCCAGAAAATCAAAGAAAATTGGCCATAATCTGTCACGAGACCCTACTGAACACACACACACACCTACACTATATAATAGAAAGCACTGATCAACCAAAGGGAACGTGCAACTCAGGCAACACCATATAATCTCGAGTAATTCGAGTCATGCAAAAAACATACAAGATACTTACTCAATTTCAGGGACGTAGCCGGATCCCAGAGGGTACAAGTCAGCGTCTAGGCGGCTGTGGAGGATTGGCAAAACGAAAAAAAAAACTTCAGGGTGGTACAAATACAAGCAAAGTGAATTCCTACTGACAAATGTACGTTACGCGTATTGCTGGGCGAACTCGATCCAGCTCTCGAAGTACCACAAAGTGTCAAATTCAGGTGTTGAACAGAGGAGAATACGTTTGAATGACACAATACGCTACTGACTATCCAACCTAAGTTTAGATAACCCGATGCACAAGTCTCTGATTCAATCAACATGAAATGTTCAGGCCAGACATCTTCAACATGGCCCTGGCACTCGGCAGACAAATGAATGCGGAAATGAGACACGTTGCTTTAGCTAGCGCTCGAGTTCCCATGAAATCAACTTACCGAGGTACAGTTAGCCAATGTTGACTAAAGTCTTTGTTAGCGAACTGCACCGTGTTACCGACGTGTTCCCAAAACGAGAAAGTTTTCCCACATCTCAGATACCATTAAGTTACATTTGCTAAACGTCCGCGCTGCTAATATAAAGCGATTTTAAAAAAACAAACAATCAAAAAAAAAACACGGTTCACATAACTAACGTTTGTTAGCCATCGACGGCTAGCCGCGGCTAGTTAGCTCACGCGCCTGCTAACTGTTGCATGTTTTGATGAAAAAACAGTTTCAGGTAAACTTTCCCGGTTTAATAGTTCAGCGACGCGGCCATCGAATTAAGACGATTTTAATAAACAATCCGTCTATACGATGAAGTTACTCTGTGGTCCCGGTTGTCTTGAAAAATAAGCCTTAAGTGTGGTTCTTTTTCACTTACCCGTCCATTGCACAAGAAAAAAACTGCAGGTCTGAAGCGAAGGTAGGGCGGCAGACTTGCTTGATTTTCTTACAAAATGGCTGAACACACGAAGGCGAGCGCTGATTAGTCCAGACACTTCCAAGGGCCAAAAACGGGCGGAGACCAACCTCCGCCGGAGCCGCCATTGGTCAAGACGACCATCATTTTGTGAAAAAATAAGGCCGCGGCAAATTTCCAGTACCTCACATCAAGTGGTGATGTTAAAGACATAAGTTTTAATGGGATGCTAATCTTTCTTTGGGCCAGCAGCACTTTTTTTTTTTATTTACAGTGCATGGTAAGCATGTTTGGTTTTGGTTACACATGTGTGGGCTGACGTTTTACATTTTAGATACACAGTACAAGTCAACAGGAAAAACAAGCCTTTAATAAATGTAAGTATGTTTTATGTGGACATTTAAAAAAAAAAAATCTGTGGGGAAGGAATAGCTACACAATTTCTACAGTTATTTTCACTATGCTATTAACCAATCTGTTCTTTTGTTAATCAGTGATAATAGATAAATCTTAGGACTTTCCCAAGACTGAAAGCTCAAGTGGGCTGTTAAAAATGGTTGATTTTCAGTTGACTCAGTGATTTCCTGACCGATAGTTGCACTCTTGTTCCACACACAAAACCTCATTTAAATCATGCATCTTCAGCAAAACATAGGCTACTGGAAGTATCAAAAACTAAAAGTATATTGTGCTGTAAAATGTGCTAATGTAAGTGTTGTAGTATACATTATAAAATGTTTTTGAATTATTTATACGAAGAATGAATATCTAAGCAGCACTTTTATCCAAATGTTAATTACTTTAATCGGGTAGTTTATGGTTTATAGTGGTGCATCATACTTTAGAAGTCCAGCATGTAAAATATTAAGTAGCTTAGCTGTTCAATAAAAAAAAAAGTAGAGTGAGAAGTAAGACAGAACATTTCCATCTAGTTTAAGTATTAAGTAATGATTGGCAGAGTCAAGTTATGATCCTTTATATTAGGTGAACTTTTATTTTAAAGTTTTTACAGTTCTGGTTGAAAACTAAACTAAATTCCTTTACAGTGCGGTCCCAGGGTATTAGTTTGTGATGTAAACAGTAAAGATCTGAATAGCCTGCAAACAAAGAAGGTAAGTCTTATTCTGTATCACAGTATTTACAAAGTCTCACTGAAATGAATGACCCATTCAAATTCACAGGTGGTGTGAAACACCTCAACTGATTCACTCAGTGTGATGTATGCACAGTAGAACTGGTTTGGGTAGAGACTACACCATGAGGTTGGTAATTACCCCGATACTGACATACATTTGATGTGAAAATGTTCACACATCACAGGGAGTGTCTATAAAGTATATATATATAGTATGATTAACATACGGGTGTGGAATTTGTATGGGCATATGATATTAACAGCCACTCAAGCAGTCCACAAGTCTCATCCCATTAAGTCGAACTAAGTTTAATATCCATGTAGGTGTTGGTTGCGAAAGGCAAGAGTACTGGATAGGTTGGACCCATGAGTGATACTATGTAACCCAGAACATACACAGCTCAGTTATGTATAACTTGTGGTTTTTTAACACCCAACAGGGGCATGCGCACCATGTAATTAAGCATAATCAGTTGAGCATGCTCTAATAAAAAGAAGTGCACTGCTATCATCACCAAAGGAAGCAAGACATACAGAGTATGTTTAAGTACTGGGAACAATGTACTAAGAATTAATGTTGTTATAGCACTTCCAAATCCAGCCAAGTAGGTGGCATATGTAGTTTTTGGTATTTTACACAAACAAGAGGAAGGGTGAGAGCTTTCTTATCAAGAAATACAGATTTGTTTTGTTAGTCATTTGCCAGTTTGTATCACTGTGTCAACAACTAACACAAATACAGATTAAGTGGCCATTGACAGCAGTATAAAGTGGCTTACTCAAACAGTCGATGATGTGACTGTGCCATTTGTTTCTGGAATACAAATATGATTATATCAATATGAAGCTAGTACTGAAACATCTTTGCACCACTAAGGGTGACATGTTGTCTGGCTGTTGTTAATTATTGAAAAGAAACCTTTGTTTTTGGATGAGGTTTGATTTTATATGAAATTTAGTTTTACAGTTTCATGTGTGGTCATTGTCACTTGTGTCTAACAGCTGAAGCCTGTATTTAACAGAGGGAGGGTAATTATTGGTTCTTGTTACCATAGCAGCAATTAGATTTTGCTAAGCCTTCACAGGGCTGATTGGGAAGATTTATGGGCACCATCCTTTAGTAGATTTCTGTTTTGGGACTTCTAATCCCACAAATGGAATTTTCTCTCTTTCTTTTCAAATGCATTTGTAATGAAATAAAAACTTCCGTCTCTTTTCCATTCCCTGTGAGTTTTCATATTCCACTCGTCTTATCCAAGACACTAATGTTTTTCATTCGTGCTTGTGTGAGAGTGTGGAAAAGCATTGTCAGGGGCGTGACCTACAAACAGCACACAATTTATTCTCTGTCTCGTGATGTGGAACAGTTCCTCTAGTTCTCTGAAATAGTGAGATCTGTCTCCTCACAGAGAATGTGCTTACTAACAGAATATTCATATTCATACTGGGTTCAAGATGATTTTTGTATTTCTTTTTATCAGAGTCAATACTGCTGCAGTATAAAGCAATTTAATTATAGCTACTGTGTTGACTAGTGTATACCTAACCCACCTCTGACGAATGCCCTTTTTCAATGCCTCTCCCTCTTTGTCTCTAAAATTCACCCCCCATCTCTGACACACATTGACACACATACACACAACCCTTACAGTGTGTTTGACAAAAGAATAGCAAGATTCATTTACAAAACAGTAGATGTTTGCCCTCTAGTGGTATTGTTTTGGAAGTGCGAAGTACAAAATTCATAAACTCAATGCAAATCTCTGTTTAGGAAGATTAAATCCTATGCTTATTGTAGGTAGTGCTGCTTGAACTAATGTCTGGGCTTCTCTGCATCACATTTTCAGATTACATCTCTTAATTTGCTAAACTACTAATTGACTCTTCATAGATGAGTTGTATTTATCAATTTCTCTCTCCTTTTTACTGGCTAGTTGTGTTGGTCTTATAAAAAAAATATGGTTTATCTCTGTGTAATTGTGTGTACATATTGCAGAAAGGCGCCTTCTACCCATCTGTGACTCCATCAGCCAAGATGGGAAAACTGCACACATCATTAACTGTGGCTTAGGCATGGTGTTCGATCCACAGCGCGTGTGTGTACATTTGGTTGATTACATACGCAATTATCTGACTTGCTGTAAACAAACAGTTTTATTCAAGATTAAACATTTAGATGACCACAGAATAGATGAACAGGCATTGGTCTAACACAAGGTTGCTTTTTCTGCTGCTGCCCCAGAGACCCACTATCAAGCAAAGCTTTAGATGAACAAATTTACACATTTTTCTTTGAATACATGCATATTTCTGTATATGCACACAGATATACATGTGTTGTATATACACAGACTGTCAGTTAGTCTCCTGCATAAAGTTTGTATCCCCATTGCATGTAGATTGGCCTTTTTTTTCTTTTTTTTTTAGAATAAAAAGAGTTTTTTGTATGCATGCATTAAAAATAAAGTTACTGTAAAAGCAAATTAAAAAAGAAAAGAAAATGAAAGGTTAAAATAGGGTAAAAGATACAATTTGTTTCAGGACACGAGTCTGCATATTACCTACCATCTGAGCTGCACAGAAAAATTAGAGTATTCTACTATACTTGTGTAGTGACCCCTCCAGAGTAGAAGGCAGTGTTGTTTCCAGTGGGTCGTCACAACCAGGGGCAGAGCAAGAAAAAACCCGGTCTAAAAAATGGCGGCAGACAGGCAAGTCCAACAAACTGAACCTGACAAAGGCACCAACAATACACATTTCTTTTTCTTTTTTTTTCTTAAAAAAAAATTACACACATCAAATACAATACACCGCCTTGCAAAGAGGCCATAGGAAAGAAAAAACATGAGAGTCAATATAAGAAACAAAGTTGCACTGTACATATGGAAAGCATAGACTATCTCAACCGTCCACGCCTGTTGGCCTCCCTTTGGAATGTAAGAAGGGATCATTTCTCTGGTGGTTAATGTAGGCAGGACTTGAGAAAATGCATCTGGCACTGAAGGTTGCAAAAGACTCTCTTATTCAACAAGTGTATATTCAAGAGGCAGCAGATTACCACAGTCCTCCTCAGCGATGATTTTGCGTAAGACAGACAGAAGGAGCCTGACAATAGTTGGTGGATGGAGAGTGTTAGACGAGATTCAAGATTAGCACCAACTTCAGAGTTTTTTGTTTTTTTTTAACTATGTGTCTCCGAGCATAGAAGGTGGGGCTGCGTGAGCTCGACGATGAGGGTGGCACAGTGGCGGTATGACATAACGGTGATAGTGTGGAGATGAATGAGAAACATGGACGAGCCTGAGGGCAGCAGAAGCATTGGTGGCATAGCATCAGTGAGCAGCACCATCCACGGCCTCTGCTGTCTGCCAAACAAATGATGAGACTGGGGCCAAAATGTAGTTTAATAGGCCTGCAGGACTTTCAATTTCCGTAGTGCGTATGCATAATTTGTCTAGCAATTTGAGGAATATGACCAATTTCTGATGAATTAGTAAAAAGCCTGGATGGATGGCCACAGCTAATTTCTTAAAATTGTATTTTGAGGTGATTATTTTAGCGAGAAATACTTTTCAAGTGTATTAAATCTTTAGTATTTCTCTGTAGGTCTATTCAAGTACTATTGGGGCCAGGTCTACAGACAAAGCCTCAGGGGTTAAACTGGGAATGAGGAGGACAGAAACCAGCAGCCGACCAACACACAGTGAAATTACAGAATCATCAGATTTTATTTGGTTCAGAAAGAGACAAAAACCTTTGTTTTGTTATTTCTAATGGTGAGCTGAGCAAGCCCACCGCTTCTTATTATTGGTTGATTGAATCCCAATTTAACCCCTGGATTTTACATTCATGTGAACGTGATAGCATAGAACAAACAGTGGCAAGACAGTCAAAAATGTTGCAAGGCTTCATGCAGTGCTACCTCATAAGATTTACATCGATTCTACTGTTGTGAGAGCGAAATCATTTAAGCATTTTCTAATCATTGCACAATGGTTTGTTGTGACTCTATTGACCATAAAGTAAGTGTATCCATCTTAATTAAAAAATCCAAAAGCTGTGATCTACACATACATGTGTCACACACGGCAACTATGAGAAGCGAATGCAGTTTGCAACACGGTCAGTGTTTGAATTTGCCTCTTGTCTGTGTGCTGTAGATTTCTTTTAAAACTAGAAGGGGCTCTTCCTGAGTTTTTCTATTGCTACACAGCAGATATATTAGCAACTGACAGCTGTTAACTTAGTTGTATAGATGAAATGTTGCAAAGAATTAAATTCATTTGCAATGTTTCTTCCACATGCTGGGTTGGTAGCAATAGGAAAATTCACAAATAGCTCCTTTGATGCATATCTCTAACACTGATACAGAGACTTGTGTGACTTAAGATATGAGCACATGTGAATCTAAGAAAGCACAGACACTTGTGATGATTGTAACGCAAATCTGGTAGTGCTTACAAGCTTACATGCAGTTAATGGTTAGAGATGATATAGAGAACCAAAAACAATAAATACATTGTATAAAACATAATTTCATATCAATATATTAAAATACTATTTAAAATAATATCTTAGACAATATTGCAATATGAAATTGACTGATAAATAGTTGGTAGGCCTACACAGAGAAATATATATATTTAAGTGTCTGTGTCCTTCATAGTTTTGCTGTTTTGACTTAAATGATTTGAAGTTTCCAGATTTTTCCCCAGTGGGTAGCAGTACAGTCCAGAGAGCTAATACATCTTCTTTTTTTCCAACAATAATAACAATGAACTTACAGTACACAGTCCCATAATAAAGATATACATACTGAATACAATATAAATGTCAAGACAGAAAAATAGAAAAATATCAATAGAAACCAAAAGTCAAATACATATCAGAGAAAGTATACAGAGTAAAGTGTACTTATGAGTCTTTGTGGTTCTTGTTGTAGCTGGAGCTTGTATTGGCTCTCATTGTTGGTATATTGGCTGTGTACTTCGGCTTTTGTTTTTTTGTTTTTTTCCAGTCCTGACACATATGCACACACACACACACACATACACACACACACACACACACACACACACACACACACCCTCCCACACAGAAACAAAGTTACACACATCTGCAAATACAGACACATGCAATGGCACACAATGGCCTACACAGGTGCAGGTGTGTACTCATCCACTCGCACAGAGATACACACGCCCACATTCACACACAGCTCACATGACCGTGCAGCATTTGCAGGTCTGTTTCTTTTCCTTTTCCTTCTCCCCTTCCTCCCCACCTCCGTTGGCCTTTTCTTTCTCTGCCATGCTCCCGTTGGGTGGAGCCTGCTCCTCCGTGGCGGCCTCTCCTCCGGCTTTCCCCTCGCCATCCTCGATCACCACAAACTCAGCCTTTACGTTGCCGTCCACCCCTTCCATTCCCAGGGCTTTTTTGGTCTCCTGCTCCTCTTCAACGGTCTTGTAGCCCATGAACACCAGGGTTACCGGGTTGTCTGCGCTAGCTTGGTCAGGACTAGGACCCAGCAGCTTGGCCTCAATCCCTGTCACCTCTCTCTTTGGGGTCTGACCAGAGGTCTGCACTACTCCATTTTCACCTATAGGGAGCACCAGAGTACCATTGTGAGGATGGGGAGAGTGCAAAAGAAAAAAAAAGAGGGTGGTGAGGGTAGGTCAGAGAGACAAGGAAAGAAAGAAAGGGAATATTGTTTTAATGACCTCCGGCAAAGAGGAACAAGTTAATATGGCAATCGAAGAGACCATTATGAACTCAATTTTTCTTTTGGACTGCTGCGTTGCCATGGTTTCCCCTGTACTCTATGTTGCCATGGATACCAAACTTACCTCCATTTTCTTTGGCCACACCCTTATTGGCTGGCTCGCCTGTCTCCAGTTCTTCAATCTCCGCCTCCAGCCTAGCAACACACACACACACACACACACATGAAAAATGATTATTGATATCACTATTAAAATTAGCATGTAATTCCAGGACACCACAGAGATTATACTGCAATATATATCTAGCTGACTATGTTACCCACAATGTCATCAAAGCATTAGTAGCTAAATCTGTTTTCTTGTGGGACACAGTAAGAAAATACATAACAATACCAATGAGTTCTCTATTTATGTTTGGACACTCGGACATAGACATAAAGAAATGATAAAATGATTTAAAAAATACAATTACTGGGGGTCATAGTATCCATGTGAAATTGAGTTTCATGAGATTTGTCTCAGTCTGGCCACTCAAATTGGATTACATCACTCGCAGTACAACGCTCATGGCATCAGAAGCACCATCAGCCCTGCTGACCATGGCTGCAGTTCAAAGCACAGTTACAGACAACGATTTCCTCTGTCTCTAATGTTGTCTTGTGCAACACAAGAGCTCCACTCCATGATTTACAATGCTGCGGTTTGAAGAATGAAATAATACAGCTTTATTCTTCCCGCTGCTTAATTCTTCATTAGTATTGGAAAAAATGCATCACTTAAAAGCAAATGAACGCACGCCTACAGTCTCACCATAACAACCACACATTTTCGACAAGTTAATTTGCAATTAAAATAAAGTTCTGGTTCAAAGGTCGGACGTGCAGAGGTTCTGAGATGCTGACCTGAGGATGACCTGCTCCAGAAGTTTGGTCTTCACCTCGTCCTCCTGGAGACGTTTCTGAGTCTCCTCCTCCGCTGGAGCTCCATCTAACAACCAGCGCTCCCTCAGTGCCTTTGACTGCAAGCGGACACAATAAATATAGACAAGTTATTGGTGAAGATAAACACGGAGAAATGTGATTAGATTAATTCACATGATTGGCTTAATTTTTTTAAATACAAATGTTGGTAATACTGATCAAAAAACAGAATGCATTTGTGTACATGTGGGCTTTAATGCCATCTAATCAGAGGACCTTTCATTATGGGTCTTTCATCAGGAGCACCTGATTAATTCATTAGCAGAACTTCAAATCTCCCAGAATGCTTGGTGTTCTCGCCCCTTTTTCATTTGGACATCAGTGCAGTTTCTTTCAGAAGAGATTAGTGGCACTTTCACCAAGTGAAAGCGACAATCCCTTTAGCTAATCTTCCACAAAAATCTACCAGGGGAACACGTCCACAGCTTCTCCGCTGCCACTCACTGATTCTGTCACACACTTCAACTGCTGCCAACTTGTTGTTGCCAAGTGGACTATGGCACTTGGCCAGACTGTCAAGCCTTCTGGCACTGAAGAGAGAAAAAAGTCAGACTACTAATTCTCCTATTATACTCATTTAGGCATGGGATTGAAAATCAAGATAAGCCACTAAAAGATATACAACAACAACAACAACAACAACAACAGATAGTTGTAATCTAAAACCACATCAAACATTTCCTGGAGATTGACAATGAAAATAACAATATCTTCGCTCACAAGCTGGAAGGACAAAGTGTATCTGGATTTAATGATTGCAAACTAATAGCCATACTATAATTACTGCAGATAAAGTTAATTCTGGGACAAGATAATCAAGAGCACACAAATTAAACGAAACAACACATGGATAAAATCTCTTGTTCTACTGTATTTTTCACTTTTTTCTTCAACCTTCCACTTCTTTAACTCTTTTTAGCCAATGTGTATTTGCTCTCTTAATTTCCAAACACCCCTGAATCCCTTATCCTGGCTCCCCATCCACATTCCCTCCTGCAGATAAGCTAATATCAAAGCAAATACTTGGCATGCTTTGAGGTAAATATAACAGTGTGTGTCCTACTCGCAGCTGTTAGACCATGCAGTGAAAGACAACCCTGCCTGGCCATATGGAAAAGTGCAAGTAAAAGCTCTTGTTTTCATGAGTTGGACTAAAAATCTGGACCTGCGCTTGACGTGAATTCTTCTCCAATGATGCAACAAGAAATTCTTCAGAAAAACTTCCCCCATTATTTTTTTTCCCCCTGCAACTAAACCCCACCCCTTCCTCTTTCTTGCGTGCATCTCTAACCATCGTGAAGTTCATGAACTCCAATTAGGTTGTAAATGCCACGGTGTATCTCCATCAATTCCACCTATGCTTACGTGTTTGTGTCTGTGAAAGTCTGTTTAAACTCTTACTTTCATCATTCAGTAACTCAGCTCCAGACATCCAGCTGCACAGAGCTTTACAACACACACACACACATACACACACAGTGTAATTCAACACTCTTCATACCCCGGCCCTGCATGGTCTCTTGGGCATTGAATCTACCCCACTTCCCTCTCTCTCTCTTTCAGTCTTGCTCATTCTTGCCACACCTTACTACCCCAATGCCTGACATCACTAATGTACTCACTCATGTGCAGTCAAACATGTGCACCACACACACACACACACACACACACACGCCAGTCTACATGGACAGTCATAAAGCTGTGGCGCTGAAGCTACGTCTCTCTCCATTGTTCTTTGGAGTAAAAAGCTGCTAACGTAGCAGACAAAGGGCGGAACTGTGTCACACACATACGGTCACAAAGACACACACACACACACACACAAACACTCACAAATGCACTGAACAGCTGTATGAAGAACAGCTTCATTTCTCATCTAGCATCACTCCTTGTCCAACATGAGACTCCAAAATACAAAGTTTAGTTTCTTCATGATTTAGTCAACCACAGCAATTTTTTTTTTTTGGCAAATTTGCTTTTTGCCATGAGTTACAAACTACTCTCATGTCTAAATACTGCTAGAGATATAAAATCAAAATAAACCACCACACACTGAAATGACTTCACAGAAATTTAATAAGCGAACAACACATTTCGTATCTGGCTTCTTTAGATTCACTCAGCAAAGAAACTGCTAGAGATGTGTTTGGGGCAAACACTAGAAAAAAATGGTCAACGGATAGACTATCAGGTAGGCTGAGCTACAGCATGATGTTTTCAACTTCAGGTTCATGCAGTACAAATAAGATGCAAGATGCTAATGTGTGAGTGTTGGACGTGTTTGTGATTGGATTCTGTTGTCTTTGGACAGAGCCGGGCGATCTGTAACCCCTGTTTCCAGTCTTTATGCCAAGCAAAGCTAAGCTAAGCTAACGTGCTGCTGGCTGTAATTTCACACGCCAATCATAGAGTTGTGAGAGGAGTGTTAATCTTCTCAAAAAAAAAAAAAAAAATCTTGTGTGACTTTGTAATAGTGTGTCAACTTTAAGGGCCCTCATTTCATTTTAGAATATTAGTTTTCATATGTTCCTCTACAAACAGAGTATTTCCAATATTAAGCCAACATGACATTGACATTCTGAGGTTTCAATTAAAGAGGCTGCTGCTTGCATAATCATATTACCATGACTTGTTAATTTAAAACAGAACTCATTTTAATGCTTTCTGTGTTAACAACATTGTATTACCTCATCTCACCAGCTTGTCAGCACAGGGTGTGTGTGTGTGTGTGTGTGTGTGTATGTACGATTCTGCATAAGTGTGATTTAATGGTGGGCCAGGTACACCATTATAAAAATGTGGCGTGTAAACTGAGACGTTTATTAGGTTTTCCACATGAATGCCGCCTCTGGTAAAGAAATACTTGCTGTGGTTTGCACAAAGAGCCTTCTAATGCTCCTGTACAGCGTGATTACACTTCCCCTCGGTGTGTCTAAGTCTATGTGTGTGTGTGTGTGTGTGTGCGTGCGTGCGTGTGAGACGAAAGCGGGGTGCGGTGGGTGTAAGAGCTGTTTCCTGTTGGTGGGAGTGGGACAAAAATCTGTTTCCTCTGCCAAAGCCCACCGCATTGTCTGAGGCTTCTGTGTTCTTTTATGCCGCAACACACACACAGAAACGATCACACACACGCACACACACATACAGAGACACATTTACAAAGGTTTGCTCTGAAAATAGAAAAAGTGGGAGCACGCAAGGCCAGTCACACAGGTCACAAGCACACATGTCTGCGCAGGCGCATACACACGGCAACCTTTGCTCTTATCTGTGACCTGCTGAATAGTGTGGGGCTGAAATAGCTTTGATAATGCTGACACATACACTGACAAAAGCCTTGGCTCTGATATAATGAGTGTGTGTGTGCATGCCGGCAGGTTTGAATGTGTGCATGCGTTTTAGGGAGTGTGTGTGTGTGTGTGTGTATAAACAGCATGCGGAGGGGCTGCCGGTGTTATCTGCTGTCCATTCTGAACATTCCGTGACAGCAGCAGTTCGGGATTATCTCACTGTGTTGGTTTGATATTTTTGAAAATAATCACAGAGTTTCATGTTGTTGTACGGGTGACGAACGTTGCTCGTAAGTGGGGCTTGGTTTCTGAAAATCCAGGAATGACTAAGTCAAGTTAATTTCATATTCTGGGAAATTGTTAGGTAGTGGCATGTGGTTGGGTTTTATTCACAAATACATGAATCTAATCAATGCAGTGGCTCCAGTACCTCCATTTAAAACAAAGTTGGCATGCTCAGGTGCAATATATGACACTGCAGTTGTTGCACTAGACGTTTGGAATCAAGGTGAGGGGATCCATCCATCCATCCATCCATCCATCCATCCATCCATCCATCCATTCATAGCAGTAAGGTTCAGAACTAAGAACATTTCCTTTCCAGCTGCTGTTTTGTTCCTTACTGATTCAGTTTCAAAGTATCAATACTGTATCCTGCAGGCACTCTAATGACTGTATGCATTATATCATTAACTATATGATGCTGCGTAATGTAAAAAAACAACAACAAAAAAACACTTGTGAAATAGTTTTTCATTCTCAGCCTGAATCAGGGGACAGACTTCCCTCCTGGAATGGATTCATACTGATGTCAGCTTCTGCCTACCTCAGGTGGAAATAACAGGTAAAATGGAAACATGTGTTCATAGGCTGCAACTACGCACATAAAAGTATAAAGTAAAAAATAAGGTGTTGGAGGGTAGGACTATGCAAAGATCTGTTGAACACACTGTGGACATTAAAGTCCAAGACAGGGCAACACTTTGGTCTCTAACCATTAATATTACATGTTTTAATGTTCGTGGTCTATTGCTTTAAATGCAAAGGGCAGTAATGCTACAGTGAGGGAGAAGGGGGGCATCATAACCCCATTAACTGCAATAACGAACTAACTCAGTCTCCTTAACAGCAGCACACAAGCACTTGAGAGTAGCGGACGACACTATTCTTGTGTCTTCATTTCAAAAGATGTAACATAATTACAACTAAAGCAAATGGAGCATGTGCAGAATGTGTGTGCATGTGGAAGTTTGCATCTGTGTACTGGTGTACCTTGAGATGCTGGAGTTGCCGTCGGTCATCATCCAGCTGCCTCCTCTTGTTTTCAATCTCAGTCTGCTTCTTCCTTTTCTCCTGTGACCACGCAGACACATTTTGAAGTCATTCAACGGTTAAAAAC
The DNA here is from genome assembly GCA_900303245.1 of Selene dorsalis. NCBI lineage: Eukaryota > Metazoa > Chordata > Actinopteri > Carangiformes > Carangidae > Selene > Selene dorsalis. The sequence goes on along the minus strand of OMNW01013094.1, from coordinate 17,562 downwards.
CGAAAAGATATTTTAAACATCAAAACATTTTGAACATTACCAAGCTGGAGCCTTTCATCGTGGTGCTGAATATCAGTCACTATGGCTTATGTGTAAGTCAGTGTGATTGTGAATGCATGGGAAAGCCATGGAAAAAGACAGATATAGCAGTTGGTGTATTGTTACAGTATGTGCTATGTATTCATAGTACACAGCCACATGAAGTATCTTGTATACAGCTGTGAGATATTTTAACGATTCAACATTCAAGCGTGTCAAAATAAAGTTCTGAATGGCAGAGCTAGTCACAACAACCCGACTCCAAATGTGTTTTAGTCACTCTGTCTGACATAATTTGATATATGGCAATATATGTAATTATACTGGAGGGCACGTAAGAAATTGTGACAGAAAATTAAGATTAAGCAGAGAAGAGGATAAAAGGCGCAGAGAGATGGAGCTCAGGGAGCAGAGATGCTGAGAGAGACAAGGACAGACAGAAAAAAGGCATTGGGCTGAAGCTACTGCATTAGCTTTGGATATTTGCTAATGGGTGAAGGAGATGGGATCTAACAGGTTGAGCCATTAAGATTTGCAGTCACATCCTGAAAAGCAGCAATGTTTTGCTGCCTCTTCAGCCAAGCAGTGTACCCTGATGTGCACTTAGTGCGCACGTGTGTGTGTGTACAAAAGAAAAAGCAAGAGCCAGAAATGTGGCGATGTAGGAATAACTTACAGCGATGGCCTGGAGTCTCTCCTCTTGTGACACCTCAGCCATCCTGATGGAGAGAGAGAAAGAGAGAGGCAGTTACAGCCACACATGACCACTGACATCAGACATTACACACAGTGACAGACAACCTCCCTTCACCGTAGCATTCATTCACCAGCCATTTACCTTGCAACGACTTCCCAGTGACTGAGGTTAAATATCTGTCTGTTTGTACTAAATCAGTGTCTCTTTCCTGTCAGAGAGCGTCACTGAAGGCATGCTAATGCGCTAGCAGGGCGCTGTTGGAGATTCCTGCTCTAATAGGTTCCAGACCAGAGCTGCAGGATGGAGGATGGACGGAAGCAGAGCTGAAGCCAGAGGGAAAGGACTGTGAGTGCTGGTACAAAGCTATCACTATATTGTTCTCTCAGGAAAAAAAGCAATACATCTAAGTTTTATAGGCTTTTCTGCAGGCAAATGATCGATGATACCTGGTTCAAATTGAACATGAGGGATAAAAAGTGAAGATATATTTATAATAGGGACTGACATATCATCTGAGCTGACATACCTATAGACGAGGAATGTTATTTTGTGCAGTGCACTCAAAACACAGCGTCTTTCAACAAAACTGTGTGTTCTTAGTTGCACTTGCACAGTATAATACTATATGTGACCTTTCCCCACTAAACATGAGATTCATCAGCTGACAAAACAAGGTTGGTAAGTATGAGTGGTCTCGTCTCTGATGACTGTGTTGTGCCTGAACACGTGTGCAGACTCTCTCTTTCCTTTTAAAAATAAACCAGATGAAATTCTTGTGTTGAAACTCTAGAGCTCTGGCTGGTAATCTCTGTTGATAATGAGTAAATTAAGCACCAACTATCTTGATCTTTAACGATTTTAAGTACAAATGTAAAAACACAGATATGAACATCCTGATCGCAATCTCACAGATTTCAATTTATGCTCTTTTTGTCATTCTGCACAAGGAAGTTCACAACCACATGATGTAAAAATTTCAAAAAAGGTCAAATTGGTGCTTGATAGATTTAATAAAGAGGAAGGAGTGAAGTAACAAAAACTGGTGACATGTTATTTTTGCTATAATAGCAATAATCTCTGTTGCCCTAAAATAAAGACACGTGATACTTCTCTACAAATGCAGAGATTTGGTGTCAAACTGACAAATAACTGAGCCTCAGGTTGCTTGTCATTCAGCTCCTAACACTGTTTTGTCTCTTCCACTCTTTTCCAGCCCAAAGTAAAAACTGTATCACTGCACATATGGGATCCTCATTTCTCTGCTGCACTGATCCAAACCCAACTCTTACAAAAGCACTATGACAAAATATCCCTACATCGCCCCCCGCCCACCACTCCGCAGTGCCAATAAAATGTGTTGAACTTGTTTGTGTCACTCACTCTGATGAACAGCCAGGACCCCCACTGTCACCATGTGAATTCACTTACATCATTTCCCGACTAAATGCTCACAAAGCAAGGATTGTGAGAAAAAACAAAAAACAAAACACAACTCACAGTGTATCAACAGACCGCATTACTTCTATCACACCCCTGCTGTAGGGTCGGACTGATTGCTACACTTTTTTATTTCCCTCACACAAAACACGTGCAGTGCAACAACACTGGTCCCTCTCAAAAAATAAAGAAGCATACATTTTCTTTCACTCTTATTAGTCCTCTCTTTTCCAAATCAATAAAGCTGTAGGACTCTGAGAAAACCCCAAGGGTGTACTACATTAGTATAATCCGTACATGTAGGGTTCATCTGCACATACATCCACACACTGCACTGCTCTCACATGGAGAGCCCCTAGAGAAAAATTGAAACCACAATCATCTGATCAACCCACCCAGTACACACATAAAAACACAAACACACACTGTCTAGACACATTCTTAGTAGTTTTTTCCTTTCCCAGAGCACAAACAGGAAGAACGAAAAGACGTGTCAAGATGCACTGAGTGAAATCAGGAGAGATGAAAAATAAAACGCACCTTGATTAATGATCAATAACAAATTCTCCTGAGCTCCTGCTCACATTTCAAAGTGTGTTATGTTGCGATGACCTTATTCTGATACTGGTCACGTTTTTGTTGCTGACAGTGTTTTATAGGGAAATATCTGTCCAAGTCCTCTTCCCATCCCAGCCCTCAGGTTACAGTGGAAGCGGGGAAGTTAGCTGACAGTGCATCTGGGAACTCATCTGGATCAGTTCATCAGGCCTGGAAGCACCGACTCAACTCTGATTTTATTAAAAGAGACTAGGCAGGGCTCCCTGACAGCTGACAGGGGTTACAGGTACTTCCATTAATGTCAGTTACGTCTGTTGGATACATCGGTTGTGAAAAATATCCTGAACCGAAAGCTTTGTTGGAAACAGCTTACATGGAAAACTTCCCGTACTTTAAAGTTATAAACACACCTGATAAAAAAGATACGTAAAAAAAAAGAAAAAACAACTAGTTGGTGAATCTTTAAATCAAAACAAAAATTTTATGAA